>BHFT01001741.1:0-93719 GCA_004320025.1 Laticauda laticaudata
GACGTGGGATAATACCCGAAGGAAGCTGAACAGCACACACACACACACACACACACACACACATATATATATGCACACACACACACATACATACATACATACATATTGATTTCTCTTTAGTCTTTAAAATTGGCCCTCAAGGGAGGACAGTTGGAGTGAGATAGACTAACCTTACAGAATCCAGAGTACTTTTTCTTACTCTGTCTTCAAAAGTATTACTTATAATTTTGTACAGATCCATCGCTTTTTGCCTTATATAGTATTCTGCCTCATTTTTTGCATTCTGTATAATTAATTCCTTGACTTACAAAACACAAAACAGAGTTATCCTCATTCTTATTAGATTTGTCTTTACTGTGGACTGAGGCAAATTATTTTTGTTTGGTCTACTCTATGCTGACAGCAATTAATTCTACATCTTCAAATATAAAGGGATACAGCTGACACATGTTTTTAATCTGTAAGCAAGTTATCCAATTATTTTAGGTAAACTTTATGATTGCAACCATTCTATCTACCCTGATATAATGAATTATTTTCTTGCAAACAGTCTTAGGAACTCTGTATGAAGTATTCTAGCAGATATCTATGATGCCCCATTTGCTTACCAATCATTGAATTATTTAATGAATTTGCACAATATTTTTGGATGTTGGAAAGAACATACTCAGAACATGAATGGAGACAATCTGTAATGTATTGGAAAGATAATTTCTCCTCATAAATTAACGTTATGCAAGGCTTATGCAATGGTGAGCAATATGGTTGATTGGCCACAAGAAATACAAGGGGAAATAAAATCAGATTTTCAAACATAAGTTTCAAAGAACTTTTGATCTAATGGCCAAAAGCACATAGACTCACAGGACTGAGAATTAGCATTTAATGTTGCCATTCTGCATTAAAAGCTATACCAAAATTTTATGGTTCTGCCAGAAAATAATTGCTTGAGACTTGAATACAATGCTTCAAACCATATGATTTCCCAGGGCTTTGTACAGATACGCAATAGAAAGTATGCCAATGGACATTGCTGGAGAAGAAGAGCCCTGTTTTGACAAAACACATCTACTGAGATTTTGCCAAATTCATTGTATATATCTGCTCAACTTTATACAAAGCAACTTCAGAGTTTGTCTTAACTTCAGAGGTTAAGACACCCAGAAACAATTGGCAAATAAATTGACGAGTTATTTTAGATTGCTTTTTATTGGAACATAAATAGATCTAGTTTGTGTAGTCTAGAACTCTGCTGGAACACAGACTGACTAATTTTTCATCTTCAAAAAAACAAATTATAAAAAAGGAATTGTGAAAATAATATGTTCACATATTTACAACCAACCACAATGATTTTTAAGTAATGTACTCCATGATAAAATTGTTTAAACGCCACAATTAGGTACTGGATAGGGATCATTTGCAGGTTTCTAGTGGTCTTGGGAGTAGAATAGAAATCACTGTGAGCTACAGACTTCATGTGATGTATTTCATATGATCAGGTCATGCAAATATGATATTACAGGATTAGGAATCACCAATCAAGAATTGATGTTCTTGTACATCTTGCTTCCCAGAAACAGGCAACACAAAAAAGGCAGTCATGGAATATTATCTATCAGGAATGTACTTATCTGTACAGAGGTCTGTTGTACTGATGGTAATACAAGTGTTGAAAGCTTCTAGTTTAAGATAAAGGGGCAACCTAACAGAAGATATATCTCAAAAAGAGTCTCCTAAACTCCACCAAATGGTCAGAAGTGGGAGATGACGAAGGCCTCAAAAAAACCAAAAAACAACCATGAAGTGATAGTGATGGAGGCATCTGTTTGAATACTTTTGACAAACAAAAAAATGTCATCTAAGTTATTGGCTTGTGTTGGTGATGATGATCTCTTTCAAGATGTTGAGAGGTACTCCATTACTTTACACTTAGACCTTGGCAACTGGAAAAAGTTGCTTGGCAGTATTAATTGATAGAAACATGAGCATAAGTGATCCCATGTTATTAGAGTTCTTTTTAGCAAAAATATTGGTAATAAAAATAGTCAAACACTATTATGGAGTTTAGAAAAGTCATTTTTAATAAATGAAGATAATTAGTAAGGAAGATATCATTGAAAAAAAAACATAAAGGCAAAAGTGTTGTAGTCAGCTGGACCTCTTAAAAAGGAAACTAAGGATAGTTCAATCTCAAAGATTTCCACTGAGGAAGAAAGCACACATTTGCAAAAGCCCAAGTAGTTAAATCAGAGGAACTCAGGTCAGATACCACTTACCTATAAATTTCTTCAAGCTAGATCAATTCAATGGGAAACCAATTGTGAATCAGTCTTTTTCTGTGACATAAACCAACAGGAAACCAATTGTGAATCAGCTTTCTTCTGTGAAATAAACCAGTAGCATAGCACTCATGTCAGAACACTGATGTGCTTCTGGGTTGAAAGGATTAGCCAGTGACATCACAGTTGCCTGAGAGTCATCCAGTTGGGGACTCTTTCATGTTCCCGGCAAAAGCTGGAGCAAAGGACAGGAGCTCTACCTCACTCCATGGCAGTACTTGGGTCCCAAACGTGGGGTTCCTAATCTTCTACCCAGCATACTAATCACATGAGTCTTACATAAACCAATTAGAAATTAACTTGTCAGATTCAAATATAAGAGCCCAGTTTAATTGCCTCTGAGCTGGCAAGAGGTACACAAAACAGCTGACTTTATTTTTGAAGGTGTTAGCCATAGCTGCTGGTGAAACATCAGAACAAAAAAAAAAGTCCATGCCCATTCAGAGCAAAAGCTCATTATTGCTTCTTTGATGTCAATCATGAAAGTCTACATCAATATGTAGCTCATGATTAGTCAGCCCATGGCCATGTCTTTGCTGTTATGACTAAGCCCTTCAACTACCTGGTACCATTAATATAGGATTATCTGATTTCTATATTTGCCATCTGGTAATGTCCATGTATATAGGCAATGTTTCAGTTGTTTGAAGAATGTGTCAGCAATGGAAAAAATAACAGAATTAGTAAAAACAGATATATCATTCTTCTGTTTCTTTTCTGTTTTTTGACTGTACAAATTCAACATTTTAGTCTCCCTCCCACAAGCATCACATCTTGCTTGCATGTTCTACAATTTCAGATTGAACTTGTCAATAAAATTCATCAATTTCAACTTCTTTTGCATCAGTGGTTGTAGCATAAATTTGAGTAACCATCATGCATGGTTGATATTATTCAGTCATTCTGCATTGTATGCAGTTATGTCTCTCTTATAGCCTTCCTGATTATGAAAGCAGCACTGTCCCTTGTTTTTAATCTCCTTAGTAGCAAACAGTAAGATCTTCTGATAGAAGTGTCCAGTTTCTACCCACTTTTATTTGCCATGTTAAGCTTTCCCATTTTCATGTTTCTTATGTTCCACGTTCCCAGTTTTTGCAGATATGAGGGCTTCACATCATAAACATAATTAGTTCTCATGAATGAATGCAAATATAGATGTTGCAAGATAATGCTACAAATATAATGTCGCAAGATCCAATTTGGGTGTATCACAGAGGTGGTATTCAGCAGGTTCTGACGAATTCTGGAGAACCGGTAGCGGAAATTTTGAATAGTTTGGAGAACTGGCAAATACCACCTCTGACTGGAGATTTTACAGTATCCTTCCCCTGCCACGCCTACCAAGCCACGCCCACAGAACCGGTAGTGAAAATAATTGAATCCCACCACGGGTCCATCACCAGGACCAGAGGTCTACTCTTCTGAACATTTGGATGTGTGTTGGAAGTCATCTTCAGGGAACCTCTCTCTTCTTAAACATTTGCTTTGGACTATTCTATGAGTCCTATTTATGTGGTGCCTTCCTATTGGTTGATTCTCCTAAAGGTTCTTAACCTTTCCACAGTTGGAGAAAACTGAGAGGCGAAATGAATGATATCAGTGTTCAGGTATGTAAAAACCTGCCATAGGTAGGAATCATTTTCCATGTCAGAGAAACTGAAATAACAGGTACAATTTGCAGCTGCCCAGATTTCATATAAATCAGTAAAACTTACTGGATTTTCACATGTATAGGTGGGGTGTAGTCTATCTAGGTAGGAATGCAATTTTCTACCCATGAGGAGTTCAGCTGGGCTTTTGTTAGTGGTTGTCCTAGGGGTGATATGACTGAATTGCTAACAGTTATGTTAAGTCTATCTTGGAGTCCCCCATGTCCAGTTTGTCGTGGGCGCTCTTTAGGTAATGAACCATGCATTAGCTCAGCCATTTGAAGCCGGTATGAGCCAAGCCGCGGTTCAGGGCATGTCGGATGCCCTGGTGAGCCAGGGTATTTGCTTGAAAGCTAAAAGGCAAGTTACTTAACTGTGGGCCATTGTCAGAGACTACTACATCTGCAGTCCATGTGTAGCAAAAAGTCTGTTTCCAATTTTTTTATGACTTGCTTCAGTAGTGCGTGGAGCCATAAGAATTAACCTCTAACCAGTTTTGAATAAGCGTCAACAATTATAAAATATTGTTTCCCTTTCATTGCCCAGCAAAGTCAATATGCAGTCTCGACCATGGGCCTTTTCTTGGGGGGAGTTTTCCCATTCCAGGGACTTGGTGCAAGAGGGAGTTCTTTTTGGCAGTCTCATGGCATGTTGCCACCCATTTTTCAATGTTTTGTCCCAGCCCTGGCCACAGATGTAACTCCTGGCCAGGTCTTTCATTTTACCAATGCCGGGTGTCCCTCATGCAACGATGCGACACACACTTCTCCGCAACTTTTTTGGAATTTACCACCTGTCTCCCCACAGTATACACCCCTTCTTCAATTGGGCGAGTTCAGTCGTGCGGGTGCAAAAGGTTTAAGTCTCGCCTCTATTCCTCATCCGGCCAGCCCCTTACCTTACCCAATGCAGGATTCGAGTTGTCCGCAGAGTCTTCGTGTAGCTTTAGCGACGTCTGCTGTGGTGTGCAGATTCGGCCATGTCTCGGATCTGAAGAGTGGAGATGGTAGGGAGTTGGTCCACTTTTCCTTGTCGGGGCAGCAGGGAATGCTCAAGTTCCGCATGGGTGATGGTCTTTCCTGGCGATGGATGGTGTGTAAGTTGTATGCAGCTGAGGAATTCTGACCAACCTCAATCATTCTTGGCGATAGGATGTCCGGGTGCCAGGATTCCCTAGCAGGGGTGTGGTCTGTGATAATAGGAAAATGTCCTACCATTATAGAAGTATTCGTGGAATTCTCTTGACGCTGCTATGATTGCACGGGCTTCTTGTGCAAGTTGGCTGTAGTTCCTTTCAGATTTTGACCAGGTTTGAATAGAAGGCGATTGGTGCTTCCCTTCCTCTTTGCTAATCTGGTAGCTTGTGGCCTCAATATGGCGCATGATTCCAAAGGCGTTGGATCCAAAGAGATCACAGTGGACCGTCAGTGCAGAGTGTTGCTGTATTGTTTAAAACAGTGTTGGATGGTAATAAGTTCTTAATGTTTTGGAATGCTGTCTGTTCTCAGTGGCCCCAATTCCAGACAGTTTTTTTTATCTAGTAGTTATGTAATGGTCTTGCCTACGGTTGCCTTTGTGGGGCAGGAAGACATTGTCGAAGTTAATGAGACCTAGAAATGCTTGTAAGTCTGCTTTCGTTCTTAGTCCTGGTGCATCTTTAATTACCTTCATTTTACTTTTCAGTGGGGTGTATCCCTTTGCTCATCTATAAGGTAGCCTAGAATTTGACTTGATTGGTGGCTAGTTTTACATTTTCTCTTTTGACTTAAGCCCTGCTTCCTGAACTCTTCGCGAAGGACTTTCTCTCAGTCTATTTTCTAATTGAGTGTTATTTTTGTTCTGATTCAAATTACCTCATCAAATAAGGAACGACTCCTTTTATTCCATTAGAAGACGGCTCCATGATGGCTTTGGAAAACGCTGCTGGGGCAACCGCTAACACCAAATTGAAGTCTGCTACATATTGAATGCCCCTTTGTGCCATGACTATAGTCTGTGCCCTGCAGTTTCGGGGTTAAACTGGCAGCTGCTTGAATATGCTTGTGTGAGCGTCAGGCTTCATTATAAAATTTTTCCTCCCCTAATGAATGCAACATGTGTGTTGGAACTTACGTGGACCATGGGTATGTGCTTTGCTGGAGTGCATGATTTAGGGTGGCCTTATAGTCACCAACAAGATGCACACTGACCCATCTGTTTGGGGAAACGAGTTGAGTTCTTCCCACGAATGGGAAGGTTTCCCCCAAACCCTGCATAGGTCGATTGCGTCTACTACACTCCCTTGTGAGAGTGAGTTTGTTAAGCTGCTCATCTATTTTCAGTTTTTAAGGCAAAGGGAACACATCTGGTCTTTTGGCCATATAGAATGAGCTATTCTTAGAGTCTAGGCTGAATGTTATTGGTGCCGCTTGTGACAATTGCTAGGGTCTTGTTGAATACACCCGGAGCTCTTCCAGCAGGCTCTCCTCCCAATTGGTCTCAGCGTCGCTGTTGAAACCCGGTCACTCCAATTCCAGGGGCGTGAACCATGTCGATTTCCCGGCAGGCTAGGGCCGATCACGGTTCGACGATTGTGAGCAGAGCAAGTACTTCAGCGTATGGTTATTTGAACTTCTATTAGGAAATGTCCAAGACCCACTACTGGGGGATTCGGTCTTCCCTGGTTGAATTTCTAAGTATTAGTTTCTGTTGTTCCAGTATCGTCTTTGCTTAGATGTCTGCGTATCAGGTTTCTGATAGTGTTCTATGATATACCATTGCCAGGTATGACCGGAGATCGTACTTCATCTCAAAGCGGTTCTTCACGTATTGATCTTCACGATTATTCTGACGCGTTATTTGCATTTGTGCGCCTGGCAAATTTCGATTATTATTGTTTGATGTGTTCTTCTTCTGTCGTTCTTCACCAGTTTCTGCTCTCTCTCAAGCTCCATTCAGGCTTGCTGGCTTGTACTCTCTTAATGTTTCTGGGGGGTTGTGCTGCTACTGGTCTCTTTGGACTATAGCTATGTTTGTTTGTCGCAGTACCCTTGAAATGTGCCCCATTTCTAACAAAATTCTCAAGATGGCATCCAGGAAATCTGAGCATTTGGAGCACAGGTATCCCCATGCGATCCAGCAACACTGGAGAATTCGGTCACCTCACTTTTCTCTTTTGCCTGCCATTTTCTTTTTGGGAGGCTGAGAAGCCCTATGTATTCTTCATTTCATCATCAGTGTTCCTCGGGGAGTCGAGGTCTTCATGGTGGGCAGTGCGTGTAGGCTGTTTTTGGTTTCTATCCACTTCTTTTTCTTGGGGTTGGTTCAGTGGTTCTGGATTTTGTTGAGTTTCATTGGCGCATGGGTCGCTGAGGATTTCTTGCTTCTTCGTGGCGTGGCTTCTGCGATGGCCTCAGCCACTGTGATATCGGTCTGTTTAGCAGCTTGCTTTGGAGCGTAGTGTTCTTCAATTCCCAGGATACGGTGGTCTTTCATGGCTGTCGTCCATGTTCTAAAATTCGCAGGCTCCTCCGATATTTCTAGCTGCTACGAAATCTCCGATTGCCTCTCGGCTTCTCGTTAGTCTTCGATGATTTAAGAAATTCGTGCCTTTGATCAGATTGGGAGACCACAGAGCATAATGGGCTCGTAGCATTCAGTTTTAATTCTGGGCCATCCATCTGTTTTTACGTCCGTGGTTTGGCTAATGCCTTGCCATTTGAACGGCAGGCAACAATGACGGGAATAAGCTTCTCTTCTCTGCGTCAGTTATTTCTTGTAGTCGTTGCTTTCTAAGACATTCCAGAAAGTGGTCAATGTATGACTCCAATTTCTTCAGCTGGGCTTGAACGGTCGGGCAGCGCATTGTTACCGGCCATTCTTGGTTGCTCGGTTCTGGTTGCCACATGCTTCAGTCTCGTTTATAGTATGATCCACCCTCCTGATTGCCAGTGTTCCGTTTGGATAATAAGGTACGCGAGACCGGTATTCCAACAAACAGCTCTTTATTTTAACAGTATAGTGACTTGTAGCTTAACCTTTGCCGAAGCCATGGCAGCCCTTCTTATAGTGGGAAATCCCAGGGCAATAAGTTAAACTGGGGCATTAAAAAAAACCCTACTCTGGAAGAAGGCAATAGCAAACCATTTCGATAATTTTGTCAAGAAAATTATACAAATTCATTCATATCCATACCTTTATTCTAGGATGTGTGTTTATGTAGAGCCAACCAGGATTTAATTACATGATTTGATTCTAACTTAACAGAACCTAGGAATTTTAATTTAACAATACCTCCTCCATCATTTTTATTACACGCATTTGCTACTGGTCCTGTCAGCATATGCATGAAACAGAATAAATCTGCTAATTAAATGAGTAATAAAAATTGGCTGATTGTACCTTATATTGCATTTGTTTGACTACATTCCTATATTTATCTTTTGGCAAGTCATACTTTCTGTTGACTTGTCAAGAGACATAACTCAATGTTTACATCCATTCATTTGTCTTTTAAAGAATAACCTTGATATACAGTATATATCCTGGCTATTAAATATTTGAACTGGGGAGTCAAAATTCATATGTCTCAGTTTTGTATCCTTTTCATATAATCTTCCTGAATGTTACAGGATGCTCTTAATCAGAAGCACATTATTCAGCAGAGAAAGTCCTTGAGCAGACTTTATGAAGCAGCATAGCAAATTAGTTGCAGAACAGAGAAGGTCATCTTGAAAACAAAAGCTGATGAATTACTGTGAAGTCCTGAATCTAATGCGGTAAGTTGTTCCTACATGATGTTTGTATAATCATTTAGCTGGAACCAAGGGAAGGTTTCAAGAAATAGAGATGTCTTCTGAGAATTGGGTTTACCTGCTCAGGATATCATTTCAGCACTATGTCACTATTTACAACCTCCCCACCGATACATCTATACACCGATACAGGCAACTGACACATACTTATACAAAAGTCTATATGAGAAAAACAAGGATATACTTATTCATATGCATACACAGAATAAAATTGATTGTCTTCAAATATTTTTTCAATGGGAGAAGTGTTTCCATTGGAGAGAGGTGCTTCATCTAATGGAAGAAGCCTTTATCTGATCCAGAGATTCAATGGAGAAAATTATTTCCATTTCCTTGGATTTAACATGAAAATTAAAACCTGGCTGCCCTTTGAACTCCCAAGAAACAATTGACCCCACAGTTAATGCACAAAACCAAAAGTTTCTGTCTATGAGATATCCTCATATTTCTTTTGGCAAAAACAGAACACTTTACAACTGGACAATTTCAAACTGAGTATTGCTTTGGGGGAGATTGCAAAGTGAGACCTCTCTGTTCTGAAGTACACAAGGTGACCATAGAAATAGGTCCATTTTTCTTCAGGCACTGGTCAAGATGACTCTAACAATAGCATCTGCTACTTACCAAGAATACCTGCATGGCAGGATTTTTCTTTTCAATCTTACTAAGGTTTAGCAAGTTCTCAGCACTTGATCTTACAATCTTCCAGCCTTTTTCCTCCAGAAGCTTATTTGATGAAGACATCTGTGAAGCCCACTCTCAGAACTTAGAACTGGTAGGAAAAAATGTGGAATCCCACCACTGGATCTTGATTAATATATATTCAAAATATAATGTCATTCATCCTTACTGAAATGTTAACATGCTAATCCCATTTTCATATAACACTGACCATTGGCTAAACTTCTGAGAGCAGGCATCCAACAACATCTGAAAGCATAGATACTGCATATCTAGAGAGCTGTGGTGGCACAGTGGTTAAAATACAGTACTGCAGGCTATTTCTGCTGACTGCCGGCTGCCTGCAATTTGGCTGTTCAAAACTCATCAGGCTCAAAGTTGACTCAGCCTTCCATCCTTCTGAGGTCGGTTAAGTGAGGACCCAGATTGTTGGGGGCAATAGATTGACTCTGTAGACTGCTCAGAGAGGGCTCTGTAAAGCAGCATGTAAGTCTAAGTGCTATTAATATTGCTACTGCTAAATCCCTAATACATAGCTATGCATATTAATAAGCAGGAGTGAATAAGGAAGAATCTTATGACTTGCTATGTGGAGTGAAACACAATTTCTCACTCAAAGACAAGCACTATATTTTGGATATGCCCATCCAGTTATGAACAGAATCAATATGTCCATCCATACTAGAACAATAGATGGCAAAAAGAATGAAAAGTGACTAAGGAATCATGCTTTACTCTCCCATTCAGCAATAGTAATCCTACAAAGCAAAATAGATTAAATTATGTCAAGGACTGACTGGTGAGCTGCATTTCTCTCTTTGGAAATTATCTTCTTTCCCAGAAGTCTCTTCATATTGGCCACATAGACAAAAGGCAAGATCAGGCTATATAGTTAGTTCCAAGGAGACCCTGGAAGCTGTAGAATGTGATACTGAAAAAACAATTTTATTTGTTTTGAAAGAGCAGCCACTCACTTCTGATTTCTCTCTGCTTTCATCAATAATATTCAGTTAAGAACAGACTTGTTTAAACTTTTTGGCTACCTGAGATAGTAACCTTATTACCTATGTGAGTGAACTTCACAACACACTCGCTTAGTTTTTAAGGAGATAAAGAGAAAAACTTTTAAAAGGAAAACTTCTTCATCAATGGAAACTATCAGCCTGGATTCTCACTGAATATGGCTCAAAACCATTAGGCATTACCAATAATCCAAGTAATAAAAGCATACCTATGTCTGCCATAAAAGAGAATTACCTTCCTTCTTTGCAAGTTCAAACTTTTTTAGTCTATCCCATTCCTTTCCTGGTGCAATAGGAAAATATTCCCAGTATTGTCTCTCTGACTCTGCTTTCGAAGTCTATTCGAACAGAAGAAACATATAATGGGCGGGGGGGGGGGGGGGGGGGGGGCCCCCTCNCGGGGGGGGGGGCGGAGCTGCTTACAGGCAGATTCCCAGGATTTATGGGAACTTTTTTTTTTTGTCAAAATAAAATTATATTAAGAAAAGAATTTCTGGAATGAACTGGAATATATATGTTGGCAACCAGCCTTAGATGAGAACCCACTATTGTCAATTTTTAATAATTAGGATCTAATTTCTCATGATGGTTTTCTATTCTTAACTGAGATAAAATACACGTTCGGAAAACCAATGCTTTACTGCAGAAAAGAATATCCCTAGCACCCAAATCCAAAAGCTATATCTCACTGCAGAGAAACTTAACAGAAGGTCAAATTAAACGTGATGTGTCCTTCACACCAGATTTCATGTGCATCAGAACTTGTGCATTCAATTACTTGCTTCCACTTGTTTCGACATTTGCCTACTCCATAGTTTTGTAATTTGCTCCAGATTTATTTGTAAGGAAAAGAACCTGAAGGCACAATCTTGGACAACTGGTGTAAGGAAAGCTGAACTAGACGAATATTTTAAAAAGGGCAAAATAAAAGCTAAAACAAACTGAAAACATGGTTGAAAATTTTTCAAACTGAAAATCTGATTTCAAATTTTTCAAACTGATTTTCAAACTGAAAATCTGGATGGTTTCTTCTAGTCATACAATTTTTGAAAATATACCAATTGGCTCTTCTATGGCATTAAAAATAAACATACCTAAAATGCAGTATTGTTTCCTAAGATAGTATCACAGATGACATATGGATTTTCCTCTTTAAATTATAGTGAAAGCTCCAGATTTGGAAGAGCAGCATCAACACTGGATTTCCATTTCTGCTTATCACACTTTCTGCTAGCTTTTTCTGAGATCTTAATATTAGAAAACTCCAAAATAAGACATATTGTTTGGTGAGAACAAGGCAAGTATAGGGCTGGATTGAAAAATCACCTCCAGATGAGATGGGCCGCACATACATATTAAAATAGGAATTTCTCTGCCTCTCCCACCATATAATTTTGCTACAAACTGATACAAATAATAATAATAATCTGCTTCTAAATAAACATATTTAGTATAGGATTCCTCTATTAGCCTTCCAGATGAAATATTCCACAAAAGAAACTGAGATGTAAAGACTAGATGTTCTAAGAAACACTAATTTTAGTGACGGTGTGAGATTAAGCAAAAGGAGGGAAATCACATTCATGTAATTCTGGAATAATTTAATTTGCAAGCAGGTATTGTTTCTAAAACTTTTCTATATTTTGTTTCTTCAGAATATCTTTTTTATGATTAAAAAGGTTGCTGGAAACCAATATGCTGTCCTATTTCAACAATAAATAAAAATTACACTAATAAAAAAAAATTGCCTCTTTCTTTACTTTACTTCTAGGATTCTCATTTTTTCTCAGCAATGATTTAGATCAGAGGTCGCCAACCTTTTGGACCTCAGGGACCACCAAACTCATAATTTTAAATCCCAGGGACCACTAACTGGTTCTGTGGGCATGGCCTAATTTGTGGGTGTGACTTGATGGTCATGTGACTGGCTGGGCATGGCTTGTATGTAAATATTATAAATATTTATATAAATATTGAATTTTTTTATGAAAAAGAGCAACTTTTACCCAAAATCAGGCAAAGCAAGCAGGCAGATTGAGTTGCTCCCAGAATCATAGATTAATTCAGAGATCCATCTATCTGCCATTGGCTAGCTCAGTCTCTCAAATTTGCTTGCCATGAGTCTGCACTGAATAATAGAACCTTCAGTCCTAAGGGAGATTCAGCTGTGCTTAAAAGCAGAGCCAAAGATCTAAAGACTAGCTAGAAAGCAAGAAATCCAACCATTTCCTGCTTCCTAGCTAATCTAAATCTCCCAGCACAGCAGAACAGATGATGGTCAGAAAAAGGAAAAATAGCAATTTATCAGGCAAATTTGCCGAGTAAGGAATGAGTGGGTGGGAAGGGTTCCTGCGGGCCATGTGGGCTGCACAGCCTTGTGTTTCTGCACAGCCTGGATTAATTGCTTTGGGGGGTTGCTCTGGGGGTGAGATTTCTCTGTGGCCCATCAAAATTTTCTCACAGTCCACCAATGGGCCGTGGCCCACCGGTTGGCAACCACTGATTTAGATGAAAAGCCACACCTAATGTAATTCGAGAATTAGTATTTCCTTCCTCAACATGTAAAATGAGAAATGTACTGAACAAAATATATTATTCTGATTTAATTGTAGCCATCAATGGCAGTTGAGGAAAGAAGAAACAAGCCTACTGAAGAAAAATAGTTTTTTTAAAAAAAAGAGCTACTATATTTTTTCAATTTGAAGAACTCGAGCAGATATATCTAACCTTAGTATAAAATTATTTAAAAAGAACAGGAGAAAAATGATGTATTCTTTTACATACTAGTCTTCCAAAACCCAAAGGCAATTGCAGGTGATGGTTGCAAGTCATAAGCCAAAGCAACAAGATTCAGTCCTATTTAGGTCATTCAACCTATGTTTGTTATCATCCATGATTTACAAAACTTCCCTGCTCATGCTACAGCAACTCTTGTTCACAAGCAGTCATTCTATCAAACTCCTCTCCACCTTCTTTTTTAAGTCATGCAATGATCATTGAACTCATGACACGAATGGGCTTTCTCTAGCAGTAAGTAGCAGGCAACAGAACAGAACTTTGTAAATGCTCCTAGGAACAATTTTCAAGGGATCAAGTGGGTTAAAACTGCAAAATTCCAAGTGTTTTCTAAAAATCCATGCACTGTTTAATAAGTAGAAATTTTAAGAAAGATTTTGTTAGTGTTATAACCACGAGTTATGAACAATCACAAAAAAGAGCCAATGCACCCTGTATATTGCAATTCATAAGCATCTGGGCAACTGTAATTTCTCCACCTTTCAATCACAGGATTGGAGCCTGAATGGTGAAGACAAAATGGTTAACTGAAAGAACGAAATGCACTTTACATTAAAAAAGCAGAAAAAGATGGCATTTTCTTCCAGTGCCTGTATGGTCAGCAACATACGGTATTAATATGCATTAAGGATGCATTATTTTATTAAACTACTGAATTAAATTTAAAAGTTTGTATGGATGCCTTGCAGTTGCTTTTACAGAACATTCCTGTGGCCTAGTTATAGAAGTTCCTTTTTACAATTGCACCGTATACCTCGGTGGAGTCTATAACTGTATGCATCTGAGTTCACTTTATTTATTAAAGAATGTTTAAAATAATCTCATTCGTAGCAGGTTTTCTTACTCAATATAAACAGATGCAGAAATGCACAATATTCAATTGAGGCCTGTATAGACATGGAAAATGAAACACAATTAAGTATGAGCCAGAATCAAATTCTTTCTAGGTATTAATTCCAGCCTTTCATTCTCCACTTGCATTCTTGCCCCTTTTAAAACAGTCCTTGATGTTTAGGAGCTGGAAATCACATGTCCATCTGTTAAGACACTAAATATGTGGGAACAGAATTTTTGGACAAGTCATAGAATTAAAAAAGAAAAAAGATCAGGTTAAATTCCTACTGCTGAATTATGAGTTTATTTATTTATTTTATTTAGCCTAGTCAATGGGCAGCTGAAAATGTCTGGACTAATGTGACCCATAATGTGTCATGAATTAGTTTATTCATGCATTATTTTACAGATGAAAACCCCTGTCACACAGCACCAACAGATGGAAAGAGGATGTAAAACGGAGAGAAACACTCTGCCACTCCGTTGGTTACGCGCTATGCTTCCGTCTGTACTCACTGCGTCGTTTTCATACCTCTCTATCCGCCACATCCGTCATTGAACATTTCATCCGTCAAAATGTTTAGACTTGCCACAAAACTTTCTTAGCGGAAAAATGTATCCAACCGCGTTCCATTCTCATTCCCGCTCCACCTCAAACACTATGGGGAACATCTCGTTCTACATCCGTTGTCCATCCGTTACGCATCTGCTATATCCGCTAGGTCATCCACTGCGCCATCCCACGCAACTCGCCATCTGCTCCAACGCGGAAAATGGACACATGGGAGGAAGCGAAAACAGATGCAGAATGGACACGCAGCGTTAATAGCACGGACGAGAGAAAGGATGAGAAGCAGAGGCAGCTCGCAATTACAAAGCATTTAAAACGGAAAAACGTTCGACAGAAAGGGACGTAATCTCGGATTATTAGGAGTCTGCAGGATGCCTGGGGAATGCTAAATAGGACACCTGAGCGGAAAAACCATAATTTCCTATAATAAAGGGGGAGGAACTCACCTGAATCTCATTTTCAAGTCCAGCAGCCTGCGTGCAGACCTCTTCAGCTCTTCATCTGGCTCTCTGCTCTTCCAGCAGCATCCAGTCATTCCCAACCAATGGATCGTCACACAACTCACTTTGGTAGACCACCATCATTTCTACAACAGTGCGGAAACCAGTCTACATGCCTTTGCACCTGTTGCTATTGGAAAGAAAAGGAGGCGCGCCAAGAAGTGTCCTGGTCCGAAGATGGATCACTCAGAAGAGCAAGCGTACGGACTGTAAACAACTGATGGTGGAGCTGTGGAACAAAGAGACCTGCATGGGCATGTCCAGCAACTTATGAAGGGATCCGGTCCGAGCCATGTATGACGAAGTTGTTTGGACGGCCTGAGACCTCGAGGTTGACAAGCAGAGCAACTAAATTCCACCACACCTGGACCCTGGGCTCAAGTGGCCACTGACTGCGCACGTGTGCCTCAGGGAACACTACAAGAAGCATGGCAGTACGGCTGGAGGCGCTGCCACACAACACAATCAGCATTGTGGGACGGAGAAGTGGTGCGGCCAGTCATCGAAGAATACCTGGAAGGAGCCTTCCTCCAGTGCCCTCACTGAAAGCTGGAAGAGAATTGCAGAGCAGTGGTATCATGAAGTGAACTTCCCCCACACCGTTGGAGCCATAGATGGGAAGCACGTGGCCTGCAAAGCTTCCAGCCAAGTCAGGGTCCACTTATCCACAACTACAAGGCTTCTTCAGCATCACTCCTCTTCACACATGGTCGACTTGAACTAACAATTCCATTGCACATCCGATGCTTCAGGCAATCGCTCATCTCAAGAAGGCCAGGAATACAATGACCAGTCATCTCAAAGGAGGGGGCTGGAATCCAACTCTTCAGGCTTCCCAGATCTCAGACCACCCTGCCCAACGACACGCAAGATGTCCCTAACTTCATCAGTGGGGGATGACGCCCGTTCTCCCTCAGAACCTACCTCATGAAGCCTTTACATCTTCCAGATACCTCACCTGTGAAGAGAGGATCTTCAGACTCACAGGCTGTCCAGGGCAAGAGCGGGTGGTGGAGAACGCCTTTGGCGATCCTGGCCTAACAGTTCCAGGTACTTCTCACCACCATGCCAGCATCACGCCAGAGACCATGAGGAGGATCGGGAAGCTTGCCCTGATTCTGCACAACTCATGCGCACCCCGCTACCCACTCATCTGCAGAACAGTGGCTCGCTGGAACCTCCAACAAGCAATGGGGACATGGAGCCGTGAATGGAGGCAAGGCGAAACACTAGATGAGTACTGTGGATCTGCAAGGCCCCAACAGAGCTTCACATGAGGAAGGAACAGGCGCAACCTCCTGAAACACTGGTGCAATCCCCAGCTTGGAGCAGTGGAGTGGCCAAGATAGGATGATAGATGGTTAATGGATTGCTTCCTCAGCCTGTCTCATTCACACTGAGAGAATTGGCCATGCTATGTTGGAGTGGCCCCTACAATGAACAGGGATTTAATAAAGAGTTGTTTTATGTTGAACAGTGTGGATCAATGATTTACATTGTTATTGATAATAAAGGGCCAAAGGTGTGGCACCTGGGAGGTGGACCAATACAGTCCACTATGCGTGCATGGAGGTTTATCAGTACCCACAACTATTACATCCACATGGTATCCTAACGCCATCCCCACAGCTATTACCCATCCCAAAGTATCCCTGCCCATCCCACATTCTCCCTTACCCCATCTCCACAATAGCGCATGCAGAGGCTTAAAACCATTTTCTAAAAATTTCCACAAGACTTTATTTAAAAAATAAATGAAGCAAGTATTGTGCAAAAAGCAAAGATTAATCCTTTATTATAAAAAGCTTAAAAGCAGAAATGACCCAAGTGTCCAACGCAAACGATAAAGTCAACAAAGTAGCAAACCCAGTCCCTTGGGCACTTCTTCTCAGGTCACTCCTGAGGCGTGCCCATAGGCTCAGGGGTGAAGGCGTACTCAGGTGGTTTGGAGTGGAGCTCTTGCCTGGAGTGCTGGGTCTGAGGCACCAGTTGGGGTGCCTGGCCCGAGGACAACAGGGAATGGTATGTGGGGAAGCTCTCAAGAGCTAGGCTCAGTCTGGTGATAGTTGAACCCCTCCTCCAGGCATGGGTTGTCTAGCCCACAATTACTGATGGACAGATGTTCCTGAAGCGGGCTTGGTGGGGTGGAAGAAGGGAGCGAGTGTCTGTGGGGGATGTCTGCGTCTGCAGGTGAGTGAGGTGAGGCATTGGTGGTCATCCTGTGCTGGGTGGCATGGGTGCTTGGCGTGAGGTGGCATCTCGTTGGCGTGGGGTGGCAATCCGGTGGGTGCGTGGATCAGTGGCATTTGATGGCATGCAGTGGATCTAGTGCACCGTGGCGTCATGATGTATCTGTGCTGGACTGGGAGGGCTGCCTGTGCTGCTGGAGCTCCTGTAGCCGTAGCCTTGGTAGGTGGGGGCCTATGGAAAGCCTTGGAAGGGCTGTGACATCATCTGGGTTGGAGGAGCAGACCTGGACTGGGTGGGAGCAGGTTCAGCTGGGCTGAGGGTTGTAAAGAAGAAAACCTGAGTGATCGTCCTTGATCACCTGCTACTGTGATTCGACAGTGTCCATGAGGGTCTAGTTGATGTAGGTGAGGAAGGCTTGTGTTGGAGGATGCGACATCAGTGTGTACCAGCTGAGAGAGACATCTACGCTGCTTCTGATGGTGTCCCTGATCTCCAGCAAGACAGTGTGGCTCTGCCCTCCGGTCTGCCTCTCTGCCTGCTTCTGTCTGTGAAGGTGGAGCTGGGGTGGATGTGGGTTCGTCTCTGGCGCGAAGTGCCCTCTCCTTGCTCCCACTGCGTCAGGGGGTCCTCCACGTGCTCCGCCATGGGGAGTGCAGCTATCGGGGGGTCTCCGTCATGCACACTCCACATATACCTGCCTGGACACAGAGCTGACTCTTGGGCCAGAAGAGACTGGCTCTCTGCTGAGGTGCCTGAGAGAGAGGGTTGGTCAGAGGGCTGCTCCTCGGTGGCGGATTCTCACCCTCCAAGAAGCTGGCACTTGGCCATCAATTAGGTCTCCCGGTCGGTGAGCTTGACTGTGGCCTGGCCAGATTTATTGAGGTGCAGCTTCCCGTACCAGGTGTGCATGTGCTTCCACCAGCCGAGGAGCACCTCCGAAGTGTAGCCCAAGCTCTTTGCCTTCTCCTCAAGCAGCCTCTTCCTTTTGGTGTCTCGATAAAGCTGTGTCCCTTCGCCAAAGATACTCGTTCTCTCCTCAGCCATTCAGCACACCTCATCCTCATGATTCCTCTTCGATAGAGTATTGCCTCCTCTCCCATTCTCATTCACACATATGCCTCTTCCTCCCTCTGAGCAGGGCCTTATGGCCCTCATTCAGAGGCTTCGAGTTGTGAGGGCTGCTCCACCACACCCACACCAGCAACAGCAGCAACAAAACAGTAGCAGCAAAAGCAGGACCAGCAGCATCAGCAGCACCAGCAGCACCAGCGATCAGCAGCAGCCAGAGTAAGCACAGCAGCAATAGCAGGACCAGCAGGACCAGGATCATCATCAGCAGAAGTAAGTACCAGCAGCACCAGGAGCACCAGCAGACCAGCAGGACCAGGAGCAGCACCAGCAGAGTAAGCAACAGCACAAGCCATCACCAGGAGCAGCGCCACCAGAGTAAGCACAGCAGAAGCCCCAGCACCGGAGCAGTGCCAGCAGAGTAAGCCCCAGCAGAAGCCCAGCACCAGGAGCAGCGCCAGCAGAGTAAGCCCAGCAGAGAAGCCCCAGCACCAGGAGCAGCGGCAGCAGAAGCTCCAGCACTAGAAGAGGTCAGCCCGAGCCCCCAGCAGAAGCCCCAGAAGAAGCAAAGTCAGGGCCAGGGGGTGGGATGGTGGCCCTGTCCTTCTTGCCAGGGCTGGCAGCAGATGGCAGAGGCTTCTCTTCTTCCCCATGGTTGTTGGCTGGCTGGCTGGCTGGCGTGGAGCTGTGTCGGGCAGCAGGTCTTTCCTCTAAATGGTGACCTGCCTGCGAGCTGCATCCCTTTATATCCGTGGACCTGACGCAATTCATCCTCCCCCCCACAAAGACACAGTTGAAACTCTCTTTGCATCCGCTAGGCATCTGCTAGGCTTCCGCTCGTGCATCCGCTTCATCCGCTTGGCATCTGCTCTGCATCCGTTCCTTTCCATTGCGCGTCCGCTTCGCTGTGCTCCCCCGGAAGCCCTGCGGACAGTGCCATCCACTTCCATCCCTCCAATTCCACTCAGGCTTCCGTGCAGCATCCGCTTTCATCCTGGCTACGTCCTCCCCCCATCCGTTTCTTTCCGTTGTTGTCCACTCTGCTTATGCAAATTCGGGGCACTTTTGAGAGCGGATAACAATGGGTGAATGGAACATTTTCTCGTCTGCTGTGTCCTTTTTACATACATTTTGCATCCATCGGCCTATGTGACAGGCCCTTAAGAAAGAGAGACACATTTCACTAAGTATCAAACCTGGGGGGAGGGACAGCATTATCTAATCTTCACTGTATATTTAATTGTGCTTGAAAAGAAAACAAAAATAATAGAAGCGGGAGCTGTCACAGCATTTTGCAAAATAATTCTTCTCCCACAAGAACAACATAGTTGGAGCTTGAAGGAGTCAGGGTTGTGGGTAGTTAAATTGGAGGGAACAAACACAATGCAGCATTTTTCTTCTTTTGCCTTTTAGAATAGGCTTTCTATTCCCATATGAACAATGTAAGGTTTAGCTTTGGTCCCATTCCACATGGAAAAGGGGGAAGGCTTTGATCATGTGGTCAAAACCACCATCTTGATTTTTTTTTAAACCACTTGCAGAGTCTCATGATTTAAAATTTCTAATAATCCCTACAAGCTTTTCAAAATGTAACTGCCAATCTTCATAACAGCCAAAATGCCCCTCCAAAGCTCATTATAAGCTGGTCGAAGACATGACACAGGTGAAAATCCATGTCTTTTGAACTGTCCTCAACTTTAGTGCTGATTTTCTGAGATGCCTGAAGCTCCCTCTTCTGTCACTGCAGACATTTAAAAATAAAATGGCAACATTTTCCATTTTGAGAGAATTATGTATCCTTTAGCAATCAATTTGACACAGGTAAAATTAACATTCAACTTTATATTAGCCCTGCTTGTGTGCTTCACTTATTTCTGGGGAGAACGGCAGCTTCAGCAAGCAACACTAACACCCATTATGTTCCTTGATCCAAAATATGGTGTGTCTGTGTGTCTGTGTGTCCCCAATCAATAGTAGGAATTGCTTTTTAACCATAGTAACACAACGATGGTCTCCCTTGGAAGACCTCATAATTCCATTAAGTCCAACTTTTAAGACAACCTAATTGAAGAATTGCAGATAAATGACTAAGTGATGATTGAACCCCAATCTTTTTTTTTAAGAAAAAAACAGAAAATCTGGTTCCCAGAACAATATTCTTTGTGTACGCATGGATTCACGTCTACAGATAACAATTGTTAATTATAAAAGTATGCAGGAGAGGGACAGTCACTTCTTTCCAGAGTACAGCAACGATCATTCACTCTTGATTGTTATAAGACACAAATACGTAAAACACTAAGTGATGTCTTCTGCCCACCCAACAAGCACAATGGTGGCCACATGGACAGCATTTTATTATGCCATTTTATTATAACAGCCAAAGACCAACCACAGAGAACTCTGCATCAGTGTTTATTGTCACCAGATCCTAATAGTTTGGCTGATGCTTCCTTCTCTTTGTCTTTAGGCTTCAGTCTTTGAGTCCTTGCATTATTTCCTGTCAGGGAATAATTCAATCATGATGATTGCCAGCATGAATGGAGAGTGAGATGATGAGAATGCACGAACAAGTTTTGTAGCACAAGCCCCACCTTTTTATACACACATTGAGATGTTGATTCACTTGTGCAAGGGGTGCTTATCATCTTGATTAAATGCTCATTCTGATTAAAGCTCTAAGTGAAATTATAACATTGCCACTAAAGCTTGTTTCCAAAATGCCACCAGACCATTGAGCACACAGAATATAAATGGTTATATTAAGTAGCTTCTTTTTCCTTTTGGAATATTTAGGCTATACCATCTGCTCTATCTGGATGAATCAGCTCATTTAACCTCAATGTACTGTCCCATAGACTTGTTTTCAGTATTTAATAGTCAGATATCAGCTTTGGAGATGTTTTTTTTTAAAAAAAGGCAGGAATGAAAGGCATAGGTGTCAGTCTTGATATCTTGCAACCCGATACAGCAAAGCTAGTGCTGTTTCTACATGTGTGTGTTTTGTCTACGCATGGAATTCTGCCTCCATGCTTTTAATGAAAGTGCACATACTCAACAGAGGAACTCCCAAGGGACCAGCAGTCTTGATGACTCATCACAGAGACTGTCATGCAGTGTCTAGAAACCACAGCACTCTGACAATTCAAAGTATGGATCCATTATATAAACAACACTTTCATCATAATAAAAAAGGAACACTTGGAGAAAATGCCCAAAACTACCAACATCTTCAAAGAAATAAGATGCATAAGGGAAGAAGAAAAGAGCAACACTGTACTCTTCCTGGAAATCCTCATCAGCAGAGAAGTGACAGCAAATGCAATTCTGTCAGAAAACAAACCATGCAAACCAAGTAACAACTCAACCTCCCACAAAAGGAACCCTATAAGAACATTATTCAGACAGTACAAAACCATTGCAGGAAACTGAAACACTGAAACAATAATGGATACACATATGGCTTTATTAAAAAGTGCAAGACTACACAGTCCAATCCAGTATGACCAACACAAACTATGAAAAAGATAACACTATCATACATCTAAAACATTTCAAATACAACCCAACTTAAGCTCAAGGCAAAATATCCAAACATTCTATTTTTTTTCTGTAACTTTCCCCAGGAATTTTTTCCAAGTTCATTTTGTATGAATAAAAGCAGCTTTGCTTCTTTCACATTTGTATCATATGTTATTAATACTGAAGATGAAATGGGAGTCTTTTCCCCTCTTTTTATTTATTAAGGTGGGGAATTTTGGGTCCATTATCAAATATAGATTTTAATGGATCCTCTGAAGTATTAGGCATATCTAGGACATATATATATATATTATATTATCAAGATTACTTATCTTTATTCAACCATGACCCTTGTCTTTGTTGGATTGACTTCTTCCCAAGGATTGAGAGAATGTGCCTGGCCCAATGTCACTCAGCTTTAAGTGAGGCAGAATTAGGATTCATATTCTCCTAGTTTTTAGGCTAATGCCTACAACTAAACCGCTTCTCAAATTTGTTCTTAGTTCAGGCATAATATCTTCAACAAGTTGTTCTTGTTTTTTCTGATTATTTTTCCCCCTGTTTTCTAGAATTTGTGAGGCTAATGAAGGACTGGTATGAGAAAAGGAGCTTTATAGCTATTTTACTCTTCAAATCAATCTTGGCAGTGTCTTATGGAAAGATAAGGATATAAGAGGCCCATATATAGTTTTTTATCAAGTGGGTCAACAGACAGTAAATGGCAGAGCAATGACTGAACAGTCTCTTTTCTCCATATGTGTAAAAACAACAGCTTAAAGACTTCTCTATTTACAGATACTCTGCATCAAATATCTCCTTAACAATAAATCAAGTGGCACAAATCTTTCAATAAAAAGATTAACCATTAAGCTTCTGGTGTTGTAAGTTAAAACAAATAAGTTGACTTTCTTCCCAGACCCTAAAACAGAATGATAAATCACTTCTTCAAATGGAAACTCAGACCTATCTAGATTACCTATCAAAATTGTTAGGTTTTCTTTCCCTCCCTCTTTGAAAGTACCAGCACAGTTAAGGACATCTTGGATGGGAAAATGAAAAGAATTTTAAGGCTAGGTCCCACTGGCCGATGGATGCAAAATGTATGCATAAAGGACAGAGCGGACGAGCAAAATTTCGGGGGTGGCTCCATCTGTTTTCATCCACTCCAAAAAGTGGTGAAAATTTGCATAGAACGGAAAAGAACGGACGTGGGTAGCAATGTAGTGGGAATGTTCAACAGATGTTCATCGGAAAGCCGGAAGCGGATGGAAAAGGCAGATAGAAGCCGGATGACACTCTGAAGGGTTCCGGGGGAATTTTGAACGGATGCATAGGCGGAAGGGGCGGATAGCAAGCAGATGAAGCAGATGGCATCACGTATGCCTATAGGAAAACAAAGGGGATGCCCGTGCGGATGTATATCAGATGCGCAATCGTTCACTGTGCATGCGGGGCGTATGAATTGCAACCGGCTCCCAGATATAAGAAATGATGCAGGCACGCATGCAGAATAAGTCTGCTTCTGACTCAGAATAGTCTCAGTAGACTGAGTTTGTTTTACTTGTTAATAAAGTTTATATTTGCTTAAGACACTTAATAAGAAGTTTACTTGTTCATTTTGTTTACTGTAATAAAGTATGGTATAAAACTTTGAAAAAAATGGTTAAGCCTTTGCATGCGTTGTGGAAACGATAGGATAGTTGTGGGATGATAAACCTCCAGTGCACCGTAGTGGGGACTGTATGGTTCCACCATCCCCAAGCTGCCGACCATATGGACGCTTTATTACAATAACAATTTTTCATTGATCAACACATTTTAAAATAGAACAAAGCTACTTTATTTATGCCTATTCAGCTAGTAGGACCACTCAACCTACATGGCCACAATCTCAATCAGTGTTATGCCGACAGGTTCAAGGAAGCATCCAATTAATTCATCGATCATCCCTGTCTTGCCACTCCATCTGCTCCCAGCTGGGAGTTGCACCAGTGTCTCAGTAGTTGCGCTGGCTTCTTCCTTCATGTGAAGCTCTGTTGGGGCCTTGCTACCATCCACAAGTGTCTATCACGTTCGTCCTTGCCTCCATTCACAGGCTCAATGTCCCATTCCTTGTTGAATGGGCACAAGCTCTGTTCTGCAAGACTGCGGTAGCTGGTGCGCATGAATTCTGCAGGCGCTGCAGCAAGTTTCCCACGATGCCTTCTCACAGTCCTCTGGTCAGTTGCATGTTGGTGAGAAGCGACCTGGGAACTGTGTGCCAGGATGCCAAAGGCGTTCTCCCACCACCCGTCTTGCCCTGGACAGCCGTAATTGAAGATAACGGACATAGACGTTTGTTGCCCCGTATATGTCGCACGGATGTATATCAAATACGCGGCAGAAAGTCATCCATTCCAAAGTTTTGTGCGCAGCTCAAAACTTTTGCTGGATGAAATCGCAGCGGACGGATGCGTCGTATGGCTATAGAGCGTTATGAACACATCATATGCAGTGAAGTAACAACGGATGCATAGCATTTTCCAACAGATGGTAAGCTTTTTTAATGTTTTACATCCTCTTGCATCCGTAAGTACAGTGGGACCGGGGCCTTAAGCCCATTCACACTGCACCAACGGATGCAAACAATTATAAATGGACAAAAAAGCTTGCCATCCATTGGAAAAACGCGATGCAGGCATGTGTACTCACTGCGTACATCGTTTTCATATGCCTATCCATCAAACATCCATCTACTGCTATTTCATCTGCTCAAAAAAAGTTTTACTGCATCAAAACATTTTGAGCAGATGAACTTTCTGCCGCGTACGATCTACATCCACGACACATACCAAACAAACGTTCTATGTCCATTGTCATCCGTTACACGTCCGATGTATCCTCGGCATCCGGCCATCCACTCAACTCATATCCGCTCAGCGAAGAAGCGAAAGAGGGAGGAGTGGAAAGTACATGTGAAGTCCACACAGCGTAAGTAGCACAGGACATAGGAAAGGATGAAAGCAGATGCAGCTCAGGTATAAAGCATTAAAACGCACAAAATGTTTGTATATGGGATGTATCTCGGAATATTTAGGATGTCTGGAGATGCTAGAGTATGTGGAAGGACACCTAGAGGAAAACCGACATTTTCATAAAAAGGGGAAATCACCGCTGTATCTCACTATCAGTCCAGCAGCCCTGGTGTGCAGACCTTCAGCCTGCTCTTGCTCTCCACATCATCCATTGATCTCCATATGATCATTCACACACTCCTTTTGGTAGCCGCGCATCATTCAACACCAGAATCAAGCCCTCTCAGACTGTTTCACCTTTTCTATTGCAAGATATGAATGAATCAACTGATGGTGGAGCTTAAATGAAGATCCTCGTGCATTCCAGCACTTCATAGGATGCCACCAGCCATGTTGACGAAGTTGTAGAGCGTCTGAGACGCCAGGTTGACCAAGCAAACACCAACTTCCATCCCAGCCTGGACCCTGGACTGAAGGTGGCATCTGATCTCTCTCACCCTGGCCTCTGAACCACATACAGAAAATGCAGTATGCCTGGAGGGTGCCACACAACACCATCTCTACATAGGGCAGCGCCATCATCGAAGAATACCTGGAGGAGCTCCTCCACGTGTCCACCACTGATAAGGTGATATGATATTGCAGAGCAGTGGTATCAAGGATAGATTTCCCACACCATTTGGAGCCATAGATGGGAATGCACGTGTCCTACAAAGCCTCACCCAACTCAGGGTCCAATATTACAACGTACAAGAATTCTTCAGCATCATCCTCTTTGCCATGGTTGATGCTACTACAAAGTTCATCTACATCGATGCTTCAGACAACGGTCAGCTTCAGATCCCCAGATATACAACGCCAGTGACCTCAAGGATGGGCTGGAATGCAACCTCATCATGGGTTTCCCAGATCAGACTCCCTACCCAATGACACACAAGATGTGCCCACTTCTTGTGGTGATGATGCCTTCTCCCTCAGAACCTACCTCATGAAGCCCTACACTTCCAGAACCTCACCCGTGAAGAGAGGATCTTCAACTACAGGCTGTCCAGGGCAAGAAGGGTGGTAGAGAACGCCTTTTGGCATCCTGGCCAACAGGTTCCAGCTACTTCTCACCACCATTCAGCATCGCCCAGAGACGTGAGGAGGATCGTGGAAGCTTGCTGCACCTGCCACAATCTCATGTGCACCCGCCTTCCCAGTCTGCAGAACAGGCTCATGGACCGTCAAACAAGCCAATGGGGACATGGAGCCTGGTTGAATGGAGGCAAGGGCGAAACCTGATAGATACTGTAGGATGTGCAAGGCCCCAACAGAGCTTCACGTGAAGGGAAGAAGCAGCGCAACCTCCTGAAACACTGGTGCAACTCCCCAGCTGAGCAGTGGAGTGGCAAGACAGGATGATAGATGATAATGGATGCTTCCTTCAGCCTGTCTCATCACACTGATGAGGTTGTGCCATGTATGTTGTGGCCCTACAATGAACAGGGCATTAATAAAAGTTTTTGTTTATGTTGAAATGTGTTTGATCAAATGATTACATTGTTATTATAATAAAGGGCCATATGTGTGGCAGCTGGGAGGGTGGACATACAGTCCCACTTATGCTTGCACTGGAGGTTTATCCTACCCACAACTATCCTTACCCATCCCACAACTATCCTTATCAGGTGAGTCGTCTGTGCATCTGTGGCATCCGAGGAACCTGGGCCTGGACTGGGAAGGGCTGCCTCTGCTGTGGGAAGTGCCTGGTAGTGTAGGCTTGGTAGGCGAGGGGCTGTTCAAAACTGTGGAAGGGCTGGACATTGCCTGGGGTGGAGGAGCAGACCTGGAGTGGGTAGGAGCAGGTTCAGCTGGGCCCGGAGGGTGGTGCAGAAGAGCCTGTGATCCTCTCCTTCATCACCTGGTACTGGACCTCAGGCATGTTCCATGAGGTCTGGCTCACATAGTGATGAAGGGCTGCGGTTAGAGAATGGTATGTCAAAGTGGACGGCAGCTGGGAAGGAGATCTGTGCTGGCTTTGATTGTGTCCTGATCTCCAAGAGACAGTGTGGCTCTGTCCCTCCAGTCTGCTTCTCTGCCTGCTTTGTGGAGGTGGAGCTGGGGCCGGGGTGGTTGGTCTCTGGTGGCTGCTTCTTCTTGCTCCATCTGAGTCAGGGATCCTCCACGTCCTCCGGCATGGGGAGTGCAGCTGTCGGGGGGGGGGGTCTCTGTCGTGGGGTGCTCCAACGATACCTGCCCTGGACACAGAGCTGACTCTTGCCCAGAAGAGGAGTGGCTCTCTGTGGGCTGTCTGAGGGAGAGGTTGACAGAGGGCCTGCTCCTTGGTGGTGGATCTCACGCCTCCAGGAAGCTGCACCTGGCCATGACATAGGTCTCCCGGTCAGTGAGCTTGACAGCGGCCTGCCCCGATTCTTTCAGGTGCAGCTTGCATTACCAGGTGTGCATGTGCTTCACCATCCAAGGAGTACATCTGAAGTGTAGCCAGCTCTCCGCCTTCTCTCTCCCGCTGCCTGCTTCCTCTGGTGTCGCGATAGAGCCTGTGGCTCTTCCTGCACAGCGTACTCGTTCTCCCTCAGCCATCCAGCACCTCCTCTAGGTCTTCAGAAATGAGTACTGTTTCCTCTCTCCCTTCTCCTTGCCTTGCCTCTTTCCCTCTGGCAGGGGCTTCAAGGCCTCAGAAAGCAGGGCTTGAGGGCTTGGGGTAGTCCATTCAACAGCAGCAGCAGACCGACAGAGAGCAGCCTCAACCGATCCACCAGCCGAGACAAGGGAAGCACACAGACGCACCAGCAGGAGAAGCACCGGAGCAGCACCAGCACCAGAGCACCGACCAGCACCAGCACCAGCAGGAGAGAAGCCACAGCACCAGCAGGAGCACCACAGAACAGCAGCACCAGCAGGCAGAAGCACCACAGCAGCAACACAGGAGCACCACCACCACCACCACCACCAGCAGCATCTTCAGAGTCAGCACCAGGGGTGGGTGGTGGTCTGTCCTTCTTGCCAGGGCTGGCAGTGTAGGCACAGACTTCTCTTCTTCCCCATGGTTTCTCTCAAGATGTCTCTGGCAGCAGGTCTTCACTCTGAATACTGACTGCTTGCGAGCTGCATCCTTTTATATCCACGAGCTTACGCAATTCATCCTCCCCGCATGCGCAGTGAACGCTTTGCATCCACTACGCATCCGCTCATGCATCCTATAGGCGTCCGTGATGCATCCGCGTCATCCGCTACGCATCCGCTCCTTCCGCTACGCGTCCGCTTCACTGTTCTCCCATGGAAGCCCTGTGGATATGTTATCCACTTCCATCCGCTTCCATCCGCTAGGCTTCCTTCGAACAACCGCTTTACATCCCCGCTACTTCCTCCCCACATCGTCCTTTCCGTTATTGTCCCCTCTGTTTATGCAAAATTGGGGCACTTTTGAGAGCGGATAACAACAGATGGAAATTTTGCTCATCCGCTGTGTCCTTCTTGCATACGTTTTGCATCCATCGGCCAGTGTGACCTAGCCTTAAGAAGAAATTTCCTGACAGAACAATTAATCAGTGGAACAACTTGCCTCCAAAAGTTGTAAATGCTCCAACACTGGAAGTTTTTGAAAAGAGGTTGGATAACCATTTGCCTGAAGTGGTGCAAGGTTTCCTGCCTGAGCAGAGGGTTGGACTAGATGACCTCCAAGGTCCCTTCCAACTCTGCTGTTCTATTCTATTCTATTTAAATTACACTACCTTTTCAGGTTAAAATAACTCTTCCCCCACTTTCTCACACAATATATGCTCTATAATTTCTTAAAGTGATTGTACATTCATACACATGTGGAAACAGCAAGGAACAATTTTGGAAATAGTTGTGCACTTTTTTAATAATTCAGAAGGGGCCTCATACTAAAACACATTTTTTTTTCAAATATTTCCCAGAGGTCTTGTATGTATGATTATCCATTTGAGTTTTCTGTGTATATAAAATTTCTAGATTTTAGGGAGATGCAGATTCAACCCCATTTGACCCACTGATTGACTTTGAGGCATTCCCATTCTCTCTAAAGCCTCACTCCCATGATTATAGCTGATGCACTGGAAGAAATTACTGACATGCTTTGCAATGAAAAAAAAAAAAACATCGTCAGTCAAAGAGAGCTGGGTTGATGTAACAAAAATATGTTGCAAGTGAGCTTATTTGACCTCAGTCCTGAAGAGCACACTAGAATGGACAAAATCTACCTCCTTAGTTTTGCAAGTTTGATCAACGAAATGAAGACTGTAACTGACTGTATGTTCATGTCAAATTATTCATTAGCAAAAAATAATTAAAAAGAGATTGTAAAGAGAAATAGATACTCGGCCAAACCCAATTTTAAAACAAGTGATTGGTGGCAAATGCAAGAAAAGATATTTTCTCAAGGTAGTAATAAATTCCCACTTTTTCCTTTCAGAATCGTGGTCAATTTTCTATCCTGAAGTGAAAAAGATCAGCATGAACATGTGAGAAATGAAGACAGCTGAAATTTTATTTAGGATTTAGCCTTAAATTCAAGGCTTGAAATATTATTGCCCTAACAGAAGCCTTTTCAGCTTTATCTAGCCTGTGGAAGGATACTCAGAACAGAACATTTTTCTTTATTAATTTACTATCCTAGCCAATTTGCTGGATTGCAGGATAACAAACATAACTCCATCAGGAAATGAGATTACAGGAAAGAATAAGACAGGTACATCGATCAAACTATAGTCACATAACTAGCAGAGGAGGATAGTTTATAGAATTGATGAATCAATTAGATACCCATTGGCAAAAAATGGGAAATAAAAATTTATCTATTTTGCACCTGTGTCTCATAGATTATAATCAAGCTACTTATATTGTGAATTCCTCTGTTAAAAGCAAACTTGTGAAAGTTTGTTGTGCTCAGCAGAGATAAGCTCTTCAAAGAATTGCTAAGTAAATGTGGCCTTAGTTTAGAAGCTGTTTTATTTTTATTTAAATTCTCAAGCCTCAAGAGCCACAATGGAACTGCCTGTCTAACAACAATTAATTTTTATACCCTTATATGGGAGTAAATACCATTAATCCCATGGAACTACCTTCTGAAAACAGCATGTAAAGTAATCAAATTGTGAAATATGCTTTAATATTCTAGAATTATTACTTTTCTTTTCTTTCATATTAATCAATCAAAAGTCTCAGTAGGGCACAATATATTTCTACCTCAAAGATCCATGGAATTCATCCATTTAAATAAGTACTAACAAAAATGCTTATACACATTAAAATAACTCGCATATATAAAAAAAAAATCCAGAAAACTAATTGGCAATCAATCTCAAATAGCTTAAATTAATTATAAGTAGAACAGGCTACTCTTTGGCACATTTCTCTAATTTGGACTTCCCCAACCTGGTGCCCTTCATATGTGTAAGGCTACTGCTATTAATATTGGTTGATATTATAGGAACTGATGTCCAACACATCTGGTAAGCATTGGCTGGGGGCGACTGCTACTGCTTGTGACTGTGGCCTTTGTGATTGAGTACCATTATAACCAATAGCTAACTAGTGAGGTAAATGGCAATACATGTGCAAAATAAGTTAGAAGATTCTTTTCAAATCGTCTGTCTGACCTTCAAACAAATGCTGGCTTCATGCAGAGGCAATTTCCCCTTGCTACTAAACAGTTACTGAATGGAATTTCTTACTTCCTGTCCTTGACTTTGATGACTGCTTTTTGCTTCATGTTTGGTCTTTCATCTTATTTTCCAACAAATGCAGCAGACAACAACACAAGGTACAGGTTACTACTCAAGAGGTTTCCTTTTCTGATATATCAAAAAGTGGCAGAATTAATGTTCTTCACTTCACTGCTCACTCTCTTGCTCACAACCCCAGTGCAGACAAGAACATGAATAGAAAGGAAAAGGAGATCCAGTGGCTTCTAAGAGTTGATAGCAAGCCCCTGGCAAGAATTGGGTCTGAAGCCATGCTAACCTTTATTGAAAAAGAAAGATATTGTTTGAAGTACTCCTCATTTATGATACTTCACAAATGAATTTATAATCACATGAAGAATAATCTAATCCTAATATTTAAAAATAAGAGTTATCCAATATGTCATCAGTAATTGCACAATTACATACATTCTTCTTACTCAAGAGGAACTGGCTCAAACGTCTCTCAGATGACAAGGCTGAGACATGCTTCTGTCTTCTCCAAAGGGTTTGCCCACTTGTATTCTGGACCCATGCCCCTCCTGGTTGCTCAAGGCCTCTTGGGATGTGGCACATGGCTAAGTCCAAACAGTAATTAATGGTTCTATGTATGAGGAGGTAGTAGACTTTGCCCTGAAGAAGGCAATGGCATTCTTGGGCCACACAGTATTTGACAACTTTTGTTCAATCTCCAATCTTCCTTTTTTAGGGACTGTTGCTGAGAGGATCATTAGCCTACAGCTATAAAGGGCCCTAGATGAAGCAGATTATCTGGACCCAATTCAGACTAGATTCAGATTGGAGCTCAGCACTGAAATGGCAATAGTCACACTTGTCAATGACCTTTGGAGGACTTAGGATGGGCATTGTGGAATCCTAGAATAGAATACTTTATTGGCCAAGTGTGATTCAACACACAATAAATTTGTCTTGGTGTAAATACTCTCAGTATACATAAAGAAATGGACATTCATTAAGAATCAAGAATCATAACGTACAACACTTAATGATAGTCATAGGGTACAATCAACAATCAAATCCTACTAGGAAACAGTCAAGTGGGAGGGGATGGGTGATAAGGAGTGGTGAGAAGATTAACAGTAATAGAAGTGTACACTTTGTAAATAGTTGAACAGTGTGAAGGGAATTATTTGTTTAGCAGAGTGATGGCTTTCGGGAAAAAACTGTTCTTGTGTCTAGTTGTTCTGATGTGCAGTGCTCTATAGCATCGTTTTGAGGGAAGGAGTTGAAACAGTTTATGTCCAGGATGTGAGGGTCTGTAAATATTTTCACAGCCCTCTTTTTTGACTCGTGCAGTATACAGATCCTCAATTGAAGCAGGTGGATAGGTAATTGTTTTTTCTGCAGTCCTTATCCTCTGAAGTCTGTGTCTGTCCTGTTGGGCTGCAGAACCAAGCCAGATAGTTATAGAGGTGCAGTAGATCGACTCAATAATTCCTCTGTAGAATGTATCAGCAGCTCCTTGGGCAGTTGAGCTTTCTGAGTTGGCACAGAAAGAGAACATTCTTTGTTGTGATTTTTTGATGATGTTTTTGATGTTAGGTGTCCATTTTAGGTCATGTGATATAGTAGAACCTAGAAATTTGAAGGCCCTACTGGACCTTTCAGCAGTTTTTGATATCACTGACCATGGTATTCTTCTCAACTAGCTTTGGGAGTTGGGAATTGGAGGCTCTGTGTTACTGTGGTTCTCCTCCTTCTTCCATGGCAAGTTTCAGTGATGAGAGAGGTCAAGCCCGAGGCCCTCCAATATTAGTGATTAGTGATCCTGGCAAGACAGAGTAGCTTGGGTTTTTGGCTTCCCAAGCCAATTTTCTATTCCATATTTGATTCTGGACAGGGTTGCCCTTTCCCAGACTGAGAGGATATGCAGTTTTGGGGTCCTCCTGGACTCACAGCTTCTGTTCAAGGAACAGCTGGCAGCCATGGCTAGAAAGCATTTGCACAAATTCAGCTGATGCACCAGTTGTGCCATTTCCTGGACTGAGAGGCCACTCCTCCCTTCATCATCTTCCATTTCAATTGCTGCAATGAGCATTAGGGAGCTCCCTTGAAAATCACCTGGAAACAAGCCTGATTCTGGAGCATCCAAAGTCACCATTGGATTATTGTACTTCCTGGAAGCTACTGCTGATCCAGAATTATTGGTAGCAATAGGTGTGTAATAGGTAGCAACAGTGGACTCATGTTTCATAAACTGCATTGGTTATCACTTAGCTTCCACATGTAATTCAAGGTGCTATTTATTACCTATAAAGCCTTTCATGTTATAGGGCCATCTGGGGGACTCTGTACTGAATGTTTCTGTATGTCCAATGAAGTTAGGCAAAATGGTCATGCTTTAATTCCAATTCATCAAACAATATCATCTTGCAGAAGCCAGGAGGTGTTCTTTCTTGGTGATGGCCTTATCTTATGGATTGCTGTTCACCCAGATTCTGTATTGTTCCACCTTGAAAACTCCTTGTTCTCCAAGTCCTTGGATGTTGTCAAGTCTCTATGTTTGTGTGTGTGAGAAAGAGAGTGGGGGTGGGAGTGGAACTGGTCTTCCAGTTAGATCTATGATATTTCCTTTTAATTGCAAATTGCCCAGAGTCATTGTTAAGTTAAAGTGAATTAAATATATAAAAATAAAATAATAGACTTATTGCCATATTTTTTTCTTAGTCATGAGTATTGAGCCAACCTGCACTGTGTTTTGATAATGGTCCTGTCTGATCTGAAGCTCTTTGCCTCTGCTTTTGCAAGCAGTGTAATGATTAAAACTGGCATAGTGGCTTTTCAATCAATTTCTAAGGATAAAAATGCTAATTAACCCACATAGAAAGAGACATTATTAGGATTTGTTGGTTTGCTTTGTCTTCCACTGTCTGAAATACCCATACCACAAAATTGTCAGGCTCCACTGTAACATAACCCCAGTTGAATTTCAATTGCAAGATGTAATCTGGATGAGCTATTTGGAATAATTTCTTAAAAATGTAAAAAGTGACATTCTTCCAGAGGAATGAATAAATATGATAAAAATGTCCAAAATAAGAGCTTAATTTGTGCATAGGAGGAACTGTCAGTAGAGCATTCACTTACACATATTAAGTTACCTTTATCAATCATCATTAGCAAGACTAGTGAGTAACCATTCAGTGAAGGTATCATATGTCAGAGTGCACTTTAAAATCTTTAGGTGGAGGGAAAAATATATAGAAATCTTTTCTTTTCTCTTTGCAATCAAATGTTGCTTCTGATTCACCATACTGCTGCTGAATGCAATGTACTTAAATAAGTACAGTTGATTCCATCTTTAATGTTATTGAAATATAAATATCAGGCTTGGGCATCTAGAATTATAACAAAACCAATGAAATAAATTAACTGAAAACAGTAAGAACTAAGAATTCAATCTAATGTATATCCTCAGGTAGGGAAGTCTCATTTATTCAATAGGAATTCATTCTTATTGCCTTCATTCCAATATCAATTTGGGTTTATGTAATTTAATTGGATTTGCCTTGGTGGATTATTCAAATGTTTTTTTAATCAACAGCTACAGTTGATGGTCAAATGGTGCCAAATAAAGTTGGCACAAATCCAATCACAAAGAACTGTTGTGAGAATGCAAATTAGGCAGTCTTCTCTGGGATAGGGCAGATGAGTTTTGGACTGGTCTGAAAAAAAATGCATACATTTGGTGTTTTTTTTGCAGCTATTCCATTTTTTTTATAAAAAGACTACTTTATAATCTCAATTCAGCAAAATTAAAGATATATTTACTTCTTAGATTAGTGCTGATTTTGCTTTTGAAATAACAAATTATCTCAAGCTTTTGAGATATTATTTTTTTAGAATCCATAACACTTTACATATATTATAGGTACCATATTCTCCATATGTTAGAATTTTAACTATCCAAAACATATTCTACATTTTAAAGTTGAGTTTTTAAGCACATAATAATTTGATAGCGATGAATCTTCCTTTTTTTCCCTTAATGATGCATTCTAAATTAAATGTCTACTGACCTCCATGTACCTCAGAGATTGCTAAATCTATAACCCCTGTGAGAAGCAACTGGAAGAATCTTATTATTATAGTTTTTCTTTTCTTTGCTAGTCAGGTCCAGCCTATGAGATGATTAGTTTTTATTGCACCATATTTATTTATTTAAATCATGGACAAAGATATTCTAAATGATTTGATAGAATGTACAAAGAGATGGAATATTATGAACTTTTGAATATGGGAAAGGATCATTGTTTCTAAAAAAATCTCTATGAAAGGAAAAAAAACAAAGACATGTAGTATGGAGGAAGTAGTACTTATTAATTTATTTATATATCACCTTAAATAATTCCATAAATAACTCTGAGATGGTGAATGCATACAATATCCTTCTTGTTCCCCACAACAATAACCCAGTGAGGTAATAAGTTGAGCTGAGAGAAAGTGACTGGCCTAAAGTTGCCCAACCAGCTTTCATACCTAAGGTAGGATTGGATCTCACAGTCTCCCAGTTTCTAGTCTGCTCCCTTAACCACTAGACCAAACTGGCAATGGATTTCTTAATTATATTCTTTGTTTTCTAGACTCTAGCCTTTGGAATATATCTCCAACATGTATGTACTTGTAACAAATGTAAAGAGAACCCCTTCTTAAGATAATATGTGGATAATATATGGACTAGATCTATTATTTTTATTCTAGTAGCATAGTCAGGAATCTAAAAATTATGAGTAGACTCTAAGAGCACATGAAAAGTATTTCAGAACAATTTATTTGGTTTTCTATCCAGCAAATGTCAATAGGAATTGTTTAGAGAATTAAAAGGGGCCAGTAGCAAACAGGTCAAATTGTTTCCATCTCAGATCATTTATTGAATATTAAACATTGCCCACAATTCCTTGTCACTTCTCAATGCACCAAACAATCATCTTTTTCAAAACCTAAGTTTAAAGAAGCTAGGAGATATAGTAATAGCTTTAGACATAGTTTAAGTCCACTTTATAATGCCCCCCTCTATGCGCTCATTCTCTTAACGGGGAATTACCTCAACACCCCCATGTTTTATTAATTTCATAACTGTGCCATAATTTTATCCTGCTGTTTCTTCAATTCACCTTCGTTATACTGTGCCCAACTTCAGCATTTTAGTTTTATATGGATACAGCCCCTCTACCTTCTTTCCCGGCCCAAGAGTCAATTTCTTATTTATGGAGCTGTCATGTTTAAAATTTTATGTTTGTATTTTTATATTCACTCTCTCCCCTCCCTAATACATTTGAAAATATATTTAAATTGAAAGTTTAATGCTGTATTTCCAAGGTCCTAGCCATCTGGAAATCTATGGAAGTCAGTTTTATTGCCACAGTTATATTATTGTACATCTGCCATGTGAAGAGCAATTCTTGACATTTTTACATTTAATCTTCCCTTGTCACCAGTTCTCAAAAGCATTTTTATTTCAAATCATTAGACAAATATTGGCAAATGTATGGATCACAGGAATGTGAAAACTGAATGTTATTTTCTATTGTTTTTTTAATGGAGAGGTATGTATATAGAGGCAGCTAGATCTGAAAAGGTAAAAAAAAAAAAAACNTAGAGGCAGCTAGATCTGAAAAGGTAAAAAAAAAAAAAAGCCTTCAAACATCCTGAAATCATTTAAATGCATTCTATAAATGCTTTGGAGGACAAACATGCTTACCTTCTGGAAAATCTTATAAGTGTTTCCTCTCTGGAAAAAAAATCATTTATTTGATTACCTAGCTTTTCTTCACATCTCTGTCTTTCATTGTTCTTTGTTCTTTTTCCCCTAAACAGCCATTTTTCTCTTTTTTTAATAGAAAGGGAAAATGTGACAAAGTAGTCAACTAGATCTGGAGCATGAAGAAATATGCAGGAGTAGCAATGTTGAACAAAGTAAAAAAAAAAACAGATTTCAAATTGTTCTTTGATTTCCTCCATTCATTCATTGTATCCACTGTAATTAAAAGACGTACTTGCACTGAATGAAATGAATTTAGAAGGAATAAATTCTCATAATTAAGAGTTTTGGCTGAGGCTGAGGCTGCATCTATGGAAGACAGTGCGGAATTTGTTGATTTATGTTAAGCATGTTTGTTGAACATGCTGCCAGTGGCTTGGTTTAAAGATAATGTAAAAACATAAGCTATGGTTTACACGCCACAAAGTCTGGGTTCACATATCGTGCTAAGCCAAATACAAATCAACCACATTCTGGCTTAAAATGATGTATGAGCCTAACCACCAAGCGGGAAGCAGCTCTGCGTATGGAAAGGAACAGAAGCTAACAGAAGTTTTAATACCGATCAAAAAAACATGCCTGATATTTTTGTGGCTGCCCATTCATAAATCAGAACTGCATTATTGACAGAAAGGGAAGAGAGGGGGGGATCCAAAGAGTAAATCTTGTCAATATCCTGTGAAACTGCAAGACAGTCTTTCTCTAAAGATCAATTCCAAGTTTTCCTTGCAATCTAACGCCTTCCTCCCTGGGCATTCTTTTCCCCTAAGATCAAAGACTTTTCAGACCCTGACAAATGAATTTGTTGAAGGCTGAGCGGAGATATCCATCCATGAGTCTGCTTACTATAATGGAACTGAGAAGAAAAACTGACTATTTATAATAGGGCAGTTTCTATGACCCTCCCACCCTCACCCCCAAGTATTGCTTTCTAATTTGTGTTGTCCTGTGTGTACAAAAAGGCTACATTTATGCAATTTTTAAAAGTGTCTCTAAGCCTCCCTTGAGAATATGCTTATTGTCCAAACATATATAATTAAAATACCTTCCCAATATTATTAGCCTATCATTAATTCTTGATTGTTACAAGGCATATTAACAAAACTCCATTTTAAAAGATAATGTCTGGAGTTAAAAGGGGAAAAATACCTACCATAGCTAGTCCTCGACTTGTAACAGTTCATTTAATGACCATTTTTTCACTTATGATCATTGCAACATTCCTGTAATCACATGATCAAAATTCAGATGCCTGTCAACTGATTCATATTTATGACAGTTGCATCGTGCTGGGGTTATGTGAACACCTTTTATGACCTTCCAACAAGCAACATCAATGGGGAAGTCCAATTCATTTAATAACTAACCATGCTACTAACTTAAAAACTGCAGTGATTCACTTAACAACAGTAGCAAGAAAAGTAGTAAAATGGGGCAAAACTCACTTAACAAATGTCTCCCTTAGCAATAGAAATTTGGGGGTTAATTGTGGTTATAAGTCAAGGACTACCTGTATAAAGATTTTTCATAGCTAATGCTTTAAGTCAGGGATGGGATTCAAAATTTTTAACAACTGATTCTGTGGGCATGGCTTAGTTGGTGGGCATGGCTTAGTGGTCATGTAACTGGGTGGATGTGGCTTGGTGGTCATGTTATTGGCTGAGTGTGGCCAACTCAATATCACTCACATCAAAGCACGCATCTCCTTGCCCTGCTGCAACAGTCATAAGTGTGAAAAATGGCCATAAGTCACTTTTTTCAGTGCCATTGTAACTTTGAATGGTCACTCCACACAAGCAAAGTACCAGCAAAGAAGTGGAAAAAAACTCCAGAGAAGTTCCTGAGACAGGAAGCCTAGTCCTGCCAAGAATGTAAAAAGGCTTAAAGGAGAGGCAGTTTCTGTAAGCAACACCAGAATGTTTCCTTCCTGCCTTCCTTACAGGATTAGGCCAGTAATTTCTTCCAACAACCGGTTCTTCGAACTGCTTAGAATGTTAACAAGAAGTTCTAGCGAATAGGTGCGAACTGGTAGAATCCCACCCCTGCTTTAAGTCTTACAAATGATTACAAAGATTGTGAGAAAAGGCCCACTTGACAGCAGCTGTGAATATTGAACCAAGCTACTTGGGGATTAATTTGTTGCTGAATGTAGTCTTACAAGTGCAGCTTTGGAAGTGAAGATAAAAGCAAGTGATGTGGTTCAGCTACAAATCACTTCAAATAAAAAAGGAGGGAAATGGGAAGAACGCCTCATAACCCAACAAAAAAGAAAATTATTAATAAAGGATGACAATTAGAAGCATTGTAATGCATAACAATCAAAGGTCAGATGTTTTCACTGATTATAATTTTATTTGCAGAGCTGTACAAGTATTTTGTTGGGTGACAACCAAAACAGCAACCAAAGCTTCCTAAAGATAGGTTTAAATATATCTTATGAAATTTCAATTCAAATTAAGCACAGGGCTCAGTTTCAGCATTCCATAAGGGCTCATAGGACTACAAAGACAAGGAAATGTTAAGGTAAACCTGCTTTGGAAGTAATGCTTATCTGATTCCAACACATCTTTCTTCATGTTTCAATCACTGAACAGCTGCTTTCCTTCCAATGAGAAATTAGACAGCCTAAGCATTAAAAAGAGAAAAAAATGAAACACACTTACAGCTATTGATTCAGGTCTTGGTCAATGAAGAATAATGAGTCTTTACTGATGGCATGTTGCCTCTCTGTATCTTTTTTTTAAGTGCTTTATTATGCAAAGAAAACTAACTCTAAAGATCAACAACACCCCAATTGTCTCCATTATACTTTCTATGTTCTTACATGTGTGTATTTTTAACTGAATGCATATACAAGCACACATGTGTAATTGTAGAACATAATAATACTAGGGTCTTTTGCTGAACTACGGTACTTGCAGACAGCAACAAGATTAGTTGTTATTCAACTAAATTTCCAGGAATGGAAATTTAAAGTGACTGGGGGGGAGGTGACTTTATAATCCAAATGAAGTGGAGTTTTTATCAGATTACTTATACTTAATTCCACTGTTTTGTTTTGGTTTTTGTTCTATGGTTTATTTCCTTCTTTTTCATCCAACAGATATTGTTACCCCTGCTAAAAACATGCATTGAAAACATGCCCTTATACCAAAGTTCTTCTGCAGTGAGTATTTTTGTATAAATAGAGCTGACTACAGTAGTTAACTATATAATAACACCTGTTCTTCTTCTGATTTGCTTTTGCTAGTTGTAGCTGGCATCGAAATAAGTAGACAAACTGAAAGTAACTTTTCTTTTTTCATTATGGAATCCTTGTAATATTCTAGGCGGAACACTCAATTAGTAAAATGGGAGATTTGAATTTGAATTTAAAGGTAAAAGATAGCATTGATTTAAAATAATTTTGTCACAATTTACATAATTACAGCCCTCTAATAAAAGGCTTCCCTATTTAAACATCTTCTTTACCATGAAGATAATTCTACATTACTTATGGCTAAAGCCCATGTCACACTGCCCAATGGATGCAAAAAGGACACAGCGGACGAGCAAAATGTTCCATCCGTTGATCTCGCTCTCAAAAGGGCAAAATTTGCATAACGGAGTGGAATAACACGGACGCGGGGAGGACGCAGGCGGATGCAATAGCGGATGCGAAACGGAAAGGCCTAGCATAGATGGATAAGTGGATGGGAGTCGGGACTGGCACATCGCAGGGCTATTGGGGACCTCAGCGAAGCGGACGCGAATACGGATACACGCGGATGCAGGAATGGACGCCGGAGCGGATGAAGCGGATGCACAGCAGATGCACAGGCGGATGACAGCGGAAGCCTAGCGGATGCCTCGGCGCTTGAATTGCGCATTCGGGGGAGGATGCATGGGCGTCCAGCCCCGCGATATAACGAAGCAGCGTCGGAAGCAGGTCGCCATCACTGAGGATAAAATTATAAGAATGGCTGTCCTTGCCTGCCGCTGCCGCAATCTCTGGCCTGCCGCCTTGCTTGCCAGCCTTGGGTGCCTGCCCCTGCCAGCCTTGGTGCTTGGCCTTGGTTGCCAGCCTTCCTGCAAGCCTTGGTGCCTTGCCTGCCTGCCACCTGGTGCCGTGCCTGCCTGCCAGCTTCCTGCCAGCCTTGGTCCTGCCAGCTCTCCCTCAGCCTTGGGTCAAGCCAGCCTCCGTGCCAGCCTTCTGCCAGCCTTGGTTCCTTGCCAGCCTCCCCTGCCAGCCAGCAAACCCCACAACCGATGCGGAAGCCTCAGCCATCTGCTGCCAGCCCTGGCGAAGCAGGGAAAGGTGACCATCCGCCCCCTGGCCCTCACTCTGGTTCTCCTGAGGCTTCTGCAGCACGGCTCGCTCTTCTGGGGCTTTGTGCTTCTGCTGCTTCTGCTTCTGGAGGAGCTGATGACAAGTACTCCAGCACCAGCCACCTCCACAGCACCTGCACCCTTCACCCCTGAAGACTGGAGTGACCAAAGGAGGAGTGCCAGAGACTCTTTTTTGTTTATAGCTTGTTGTTAATAAATTCTATTTATGATTCACACACTTGCTTCATTTCTTTTTTTTTAATAAAGTCTTGCTGGAAACTTTTAGAAATGGTTTAAGGCCTTTGCATGCTTGTGGATTGGTAGAGGATAGCTTTGGGATGGGTTAGGATACCTGTGGGATGGTAATAGCTTGGGATGGGTGAGATAGCAGTGGATAGATAAACCTCCAGTGTAAGCATAGTGGGACTTTATGGTCCACCCTCCCAGGTGCCATACCTACGGCCTTTATCATCAATAATAATGTAATAATTATCCACACATGTCAACATAACAAACAACTCTTTATTAAACGCCCTGTTCATTGTAGGCCAACCAAACATACATGGCCCAATCTCATCGTGTGATAAGACAGGCTGAAGGAAGATCCATTAAGCATTTACCATCCTGTCTTCGCCACTCCACTGTTCCAGCTGGGAGTTGCACCATTGTTTCAGGAGGTTGCGCTGCTTCTTCGCCTCACGTGAGGCTCTGTTGGGGCCTTGCACATCCTCAGTGTCGATCAGGTTTCTGCCCTTGCCTCCATTCCCCAGGCTCCATGTCCCCATTGGCTTGTTGACGGTCCACAAGGCTGTTCTGCAAGACTGGGTAGCGGTCTGCGCATGAGATTGTGCAGATGCAGCAAGCTTCCACGATCCCCTCACGGTCTGTGGGCTATGCTGCATGTTGGTGAGATACCTGGAGCAACTGTTGGCCAGGATGCCAAAGGCGTTATCCACCACCCGCCTTGCCCTGGACAGCCTGTAGTTGAAGATCCTCTCTTCACGGTGAGGTAATTTGGAGGTGTAGGCTTCATGAGGTAGGTTGTGAGGGAGAAGGTGTCATCCCCCATGATGAAGTAGGGCACATCTTGCGTGTCGTTGGGCAGCGGGTCTGGATTGGGAAGCCCACCGATGAGGTTGCGTTCCAAGCCCCTCCTTGAGGTGACTGCGTTGTATAGCCTGGGCATCTGAAGAATGAGCCGTTGCCTGAAGCATCGATGTACATGAACTTGTAGTCAGCATCGACCATGACTAAGAGATGATGCTGAAGAAGCCCTTGTAGTTGTGATAAGTGGACCCCGACTTGGCTGGTGCTTTGCAGGCCACGTGCTTCCCATCTATGGCTCCAACAGTGTGGGGAAGTTCACTTCTGATACCACTGCTCTGTGCAACTTTTTCCATCCTTCTTCAGTGGAGTGGCACTGGCAGAGCTCCTCCTTGTATTCTTCGATGATGGCCTGCACCACTTCTTCTGACCACAAAGCTGATGGTGTTGTGTGGCACCCTCCAGGCATACGTGCATTTTTCTGTATGTGTTCAGAGGCCAGGTGGCACAGAGTCAGTGCAACCTTCAGTCCAGGCGTCCAGGCTGGGATGGAAGTTGTGCTTTGCTTGGTCAACCTGGGTCTCAGACGCTCTACAACTTCGTCAAACATGGCTGGAGGCATCCTCATGAAGTTCTGGAATGCACGAGTGTCTTCGCTCGCTGGCTCCACCATCACGTTGTTGTACAGTCCATACTCTTGCTCTTCTGGTGAACCATCTTGGACCCAGACTTTTTTTGGTGCCTCCTTTTCTTCCCGTAGTAGAGTTCACAGAGGCCTGTAGATGGTTTTGCACTGTTGCAGAAGGATGGTGCTGCCGAAAGGACTTTGTCCACAATCCACAGTGGACATGAGCTGGATGCTGTGGAAGAGGAAGAGTCAGATGAGGCTGCAGAGGTCTGCCAGCTTGGCTGCTGTTCTGAAAGTGAGATGCAGGCGAGTTGCTCCCCCTTTTATGGGCAGTTATAGGTGTCCCTTTGCATCCTCTTAGGCTCCTCTAGGCATCCTGTAGACATCCTTATATATCCGAGATAGTCCCTCTGGCGAACGTTTTTTCTGTTTTAAACGCTTTGTTGTGCATCTGTGGTGCATCGTATCCGTTCCGCGTCCATTCCGCTTCCTCCCTGCGTCGAGCGGAATGCGAGTTGCGCAGATGCACAGCGGATGCCTAGCGGATTATCGCGATGCGTAACAATGCGTAGCGGATGTGTAGCGGAGCAGAACGGACGAACTGGATACATTTTCCGTGCAAAAGTTTTGGGCAGCCCAAAACTTTTGGAGTGGATGGATGAAACGTCAATAAACGGATGCTGGATGGATAGAGAGGAAGCAAAACGGAGGCAATGAGTACATCGCGTTTTTGAATGGATGGCAAGCTTTTTTGTCCGTTTTAGATCCTCTTTGCATCCGTTGGTTCAGTGTGACATGGGCTTAAGCTTCAACCAAAGCATCAGATCTTCTATATAAAAACCTATCTGATTTGTAGAAGTGCTTTCATGACCAAAGCTTTCAAATTTGGGTTTGCTCATTTCCTCACTCTGGTTTTGTCTTTATAGCAGATAATATTGCTGATTAAATTACTTAAATCACTTAAATCTGCCTTCTGATCTTTAATGTGGGTTATTATATTTCCAGTAATGTATGTTATTGTATCCAGTAATGTATGTTATCATATCACCCAATATACCATTTTAAAATTTGAAATACCCTGCAAGCATACTGGAAAAGTGTGGAAAATGAACTGAAAATAAATGAGAAAAAAACTGTTCCTGTGAAAGATTTTTACTTGAAAACCAGCCTGTCATTTCTTTTTTCTTTTTTGTCAAATTCAAGTTGAAACATTTTACAATTGTTCCTAATTGCTATAATAGTCAAGGCAATATGTAAATGCACTTGCTGCAAATCCAATTATAATGGCATTGATTAGTAAATAAAGTGGGTGGATGAGAATAGTGGGAATATCCTTGAAAGCAATGATTAAACAATAAGCAAATTAATATTTATTGACTTGACATGTCAAACATTGTAATTTGTTTCTGTGTTCTTAGCAGATGCTAGTAGTTTTACAAAACTTGTTTTCAATTTAGTTTAGAAGGAGGGGCCCTCTTCTAAACAGAGGTTGGAACTGCACTATTTCCTGAAGATTCTTTCTTTGCTCTACTTGATTCATACCAGTCTAAAGGCCAGTCTTGTTGCACTAATTTCTTGCAAGAAACATTTTCCAGAGTCTAAACTATGATTCAGCTGCAGCTGGTGAGTTAATTAAAATAGTTTTACATCCTTTTTTAAAATAAATCACTAGTTGTTTGTGACCAAACAGATTATATTTGCTCGAGTTTAGTGCATTTTTGTTTCAACAAAACCTTCCCATAAAACATCTCCATAGTTTATGGCTCCTCAAGATCATAGACAATGAGCTGATGAATCAGAGGCTTAATATGAATGTGCATTCCTTGATAGGGGCATTTTCTTGCTTTTGAAGTGGTAATTCTTAAGTGCATATAGAGTGGTGGCTTTGATTTACTAGGCGAAATTTGTAAAATGGTTCGTTCAATAAGAAATGACAGCAATTTACTTTGGATGAAGTCAGGATGTCACACTGATATTTAGACCAGTGAAAAACACCACCATTCACTTTAAAGGCTCTTCAGAAAAGCAATACAAAGTGTGAGAGTTGTAGATTATTCTTGTTCACCTCTCACAGTGACAGCCAAGGCTGCATAACACAGATTGGGTGGGTGGGGGGACAGAGAGTAAGAGAGTGATATTAAATGAGAGGTCAATGTCAGGAGAGGCTGACAGGTGTAATAACAGTGCAAGTTTCTCTGTAATAGAAATGCAAACAAGAAATGGGTCCAGGGGAGATCTTTTGGGCTGCCTAGCTACTTATGCCAGCAAATGATTGACATCTGTGACATCATGTCAAGGGACAAATGTCTAGACCTTTAACAGGGTCTGAGAAAGTATATGGTAAAACGGAAATGGAAAACATGTTATAATGGAAACAATCCCTTAGCAGCCTGATCCCACAAAAAGCTACTGAATCTTCCCAATATTGTCAATAAGACTGAAGACTGGTTTATTGGGCACCCCATCCTGAGTCTTAACGCTTCTTTGTTATGAAGTGACAGGCCCTAATTTGCTACTTCCTCTTTTATCAATGTGGAAATGGTCACAAGGTGAGCAAGAGGAACCCACAGGGGAATTATCACTTTACTGAGAGATAATTCTTTGAGAGGATTTAGCTTCCTTTATAACCCTGAACTTGGAAAAGGAATCCCTTCCTCTCCGCCTCTTCCTTTCTTTTAAAACTGCATCGGATAAGTGAAGTTTGCTTTCTAGGTGCTAAGCAGATACTTGCTTTTTTCCCAGTCAGTAGCTTTTACAAGAGAATTTACTTTTGTGTTAATCGCCTGCTGGGTGGTAGGAGAATCTCTCCTTTGATCAAAAAAGGAAAATACTGGTTTTACTTCTCTCTCTCTCTCTCTCTCTCTCTCTCTCTCTCTCTCTCTCTCTCTCNTCTCTCTCTCTCTCTCTCTCTCTCTCTCTCTCTCTCTCTCTCTCTCTCTCTCTCTCTCTCTCTCTCTCTCTCTCTCTCAACTGGGCAATAGCTGGAGGGATATATATTCTAGGACTTCTCTTTTATTCTCAGCATTTTGTTACTTATTGCATGCTACCACCCAAGGCATCAAGGCAAAAACAAAATACACTTTGTGATGCACCCATATGACAGGCTTCAAAATGGAAATAATATTTAAGTTAAACCTGTAAGATCAGATTCCCCCTCCCCCCCCAAAAAAAAACCACAACCTGGCAACATGGGCAGCTTTTGAAAACTTCAAAATAAGATCAAAGTTTGCCTGGTAGTATGACCCCCCCCCAAAAAAAAAACAAAAAGAATCACTTGTGTATTTCGTTTTAGAACACGACTCTTTTAGTGGCTGTGGAGGTAAAATATAATCCTGGACAGTAATAATTTAGATATACAGGCGTGAAACTTTATTGAACATTTTAGTTGATAGTTTTTGGTAGGTTGCACTTGCTTCAGAGTCTGAATCCAGAGTACAGAATAAGTTCAGTAAAAGTGGATTCTGCCAGAACCTTAATTGCTCCGGTTAATCTTGCCAGATTCTTTATGTGCATCAAATTCCTTTTCCAGCTGAGAAATTGGCTGGAAGGGTATTCAGTTCCCAGTCTGGATAGATATTCTATCTAAAACACAGACTAAAAAAGAAAATAATCACAAGGATGTATTTCCTTTTTCTAATTTGATGCTGCAAAACTAAAGGCCCTGTCACACTGCCCAAGGGATGCAAAACGGACACAATGGACGAGCAAAATGTTTCATCCGTTGTTATCCGCTCTCAGAAGGGGCAAAAATTTGCATAACCGGAGTGGATAACACGGACAGGGGGAGGATGCAGGGCGGATGGAAAGTAGATGCGGAACGGAAGCCCAGCGGATGGAAGCGGATGAGAGTGGATGGCACATCCGCTGGGCTTCCGGGGGGGCTCAGCAAAGCAGATGCGGAACGGATACAGCGGATGCAGAACGAATGCACAGCGGATGAAGTGGATGCACAGCGGATGCACAGCGGAAGCCTAGCGGATGCCTAGCGTTAATTGCGCATGTGGGGAGGATGCATTGCGTGAGCTCCGCGGATATAACGGAAGCAGCTCGGAAGCAGCTCGGAAAGCAGGTCACATTCAGAGAAAGACCTGCTTCCGCACACATCGATCTGGTGCCTTGCCTGTCCTGCCTGCATGTCTGCCTGTCAAGCTTGCTGCCAGCCTTGTTTGCCAGTCCTCCCTGCCAGCTTCTTCCTTGCCAGCCTTGCTGTCATGCCTTGCCTGCCGCCTTGCTGCCAGCCAGTCTGCCTCCAGCCTTGGTGCCTGCCTGCCTTCCTGCCAGCAATCGTTCCTGCCAGCTTCCTGCCACCCTTCCTGCCAGCCTTGGTGCCTTGCCTGCCTGCCAGGCTTGGTGCCTGCCAGCGCTGCCAGCCTTCCTGCAGCCTTGGTGCTTTTGCCTGGCCTCTGCCCAGGCTTGGGGGCCTGCAGCCTGGCCAGCCTTCCTCCACCTTGGTTCCTGCCAGCCTTCTCCTGCCAAGCCAGGCAACCCACAACCATGCTGAAGCACAGCAAGCCTCAGCCATCTGCTGCCAGCCCTTGCAAGAGGCGACAAGGCTACCACCCCGCCCCCTGGCCCTTCACTCTAGCTTCTGCTGGGGCTCTTCTGTTGTTTTTTTTACAGCACGCGAGCTCGTGTCTTCTGGGGCTGGGACTTTCTGCTGTCTTCCTGCTTCTGAGGAGCTGATGTGTGACAACACTCCAGCTACCAGCCACGCTCTACAGCAAAAACCTGCACCCTTCACCCCTGAGACTGACACAGAGGAGGCCAGAGACTCATTTTTGTCTATATAGCTTGTGTTAATAAAGGTCGATGTTTTGATTCACACACTTGCTTCATTTCTTTTTTTTAATAAAGTCTTGCTCGGGAAACTTTTGTAGAAATTGGGTTAGCCTTTGCATGCCTTGTGCGGATTGGTAAGGGATAGTCTTTGGATGGGTTAGGATTACCTTGTGGATGGGTAATAGCTGTGGGAATGGGTAGGATAGCAGTAGGATAGGTAAACTCCAGTGTAAGCAGTCAGTGCGGACTTTATGGTCCACCCTCCCAGGGTGCCACACCTACGGCCCTTTATTATCAATAATAATGTAATAATTATCCACACATTCAACATAAACAACAACTCGTTTTATTAAAGCCCCTGTTCATTTATCTCATTGCCTTGTGAGGAGACAGGCCTAAGGGAAGCATCCATATAAGCAGTTTACCATCCTGTCCTTGCCAGCTCACTGTTTCCAGCTGGGCGAGTTGCGCACCATTGTTTCAGAGGTTGCGCTCGCTTCTTCGCCTCACGTGCAGGCTCTTTGGGGCCTTGCACATCCTCAGTGTCGATCAGGATTTTGCCCTTGCCTTCCATTCCCCAGGGTCCATGTCCCCATTGGCTTGTGACGGTCACAAGGCTTCTTCTGCAAGACGACTGTAGCCGTGGTGCGCCTATTGAGATTGTGCAGGATTGCAGCAAGTTCCACATCCTCTCACGGTCCTGTGGCTATGCTGCTCATGTTGCGTGAGAAGTACTGAATCTGTTGGCCAGGCATGCCAAAGGCGTTCTCCCACCCGCCTCTGCCCTGGACAGCCTGTTCTAGTTGAAGATCTCTCTTTTCACGGGGTTGATGGTATTTGGAGGTGCTGGGCTTCATGAGGTAGGTTGTGAGGAGAGAAGGTGTCATCCCCATGCATGAAGTAGGGCACATCTTGCGTGTCGTTGTGGCAGCGGCGTCTGGATCTTGGAGCTCCCACCATGAGGTTGCGTTCCAGCCCCTCCTTGAGCGGTGACTGGCATTGATATACCTGGGCATCTGAGATGACCCGTCTGGCCTAAGCATCGATGTACATTGAATTGTAGTCAGGCATCGACCATGGTGCTAGAGAGGATGATGCCTGAAGAAGCCCTTGTAAGGTTTGTGATAAGTGGACCCCGACTTGGCTGCCGCTTTGCAGGGCCACGTGCTTCCCATCTACGGCTCCAATCGTTGGATGTTTGTGGGAAAGTCCACTGTCTATACCACTGCCTCTGCAACTTTCTTCCATCCTTCTTCAGTGGAGGAGACTGGAGAGCTCCTCCTTGTATTCTTCGATTGATGGCCTGCACCACTTTCTCTTGACCACAATGCTTATCGGTGTTGGGTGGCCACCCTCAGCTATACTGCATGCTCTCTTAGTTTGGTCCCTGGAGCTCAGGTGCGTGCAGAGTGAGAGCCACCTTGAGCCCAGGTTCCAGGGCTGGCCGGAATGTGGTTGTTTGCCCTTTGGTCAACCTTGTGGTGTCAGGTGCTCCAACAACTTCGTCAAACAATGGGCTGGAGGCATCCCTCATTGAAGTTCTGAGATCTATCCGAGTGTCTTCGCTCCTGAGCTCCCCATCCAGTTGTTGTACAGTCCATCCTCTGCCGCTCTGGCGAACCATCTGTTTTACCCAGACGCTTCTTGCCGCCCCCTTTTTCTTCCCTGTAGTAGGTGTCACAGTAGTCTGTGTAGATGGCTTCGCACTGTCTGCAGAAGGTGGTGGCTGCCAAAAGGAGCTGTTGCTTACGTATCCACGGTGGACATTGATCTGGATGCTGTGGGGAAGAGGAAAGGGCAGTATGAGGCTGCGAAGGTCTGCACCGCAGGGCTGCTGTTCTGAAAATGAGATCCAGAGTGTTGCTCCCCTTTTTATAGAGCAGTATAGGTGTCCCTTTGCTATCCTCTAGGTCATTCCTCTAGGCATCCTCTAGGCATCCTCTATAGGCATTCCTGTAGACGATCCTTTAATATCCGATGAAGGTCCCCTCGTGCCGACACGTTTTTTTGTTTTAAACGCTTTGTTCCCGCTTTGGCATCTCGTTCTGCATTCCGTTCTGCATCCCGTCTGTGTTTTCGGCTTCCTCCTTGCGTCTGAGCGGATGCGAGTTGCACGGATGTGCAGTGGATGACCTAGCGGATTTAATAGCGGATTGCATAAGCGGATGCAGAACGGTACGAATTGGATTACATTTTCCACCAAAAGTTTGCAAGCAGCTGCCAAAGATTTTCTTGAGCGGATGAAACTCAATGAAACGAGTGTGCTGGACGGATTAGAGCAGGAAGCAAAACGGGAGCAGTGAGTACAGTTCTGCGGTTTGGCAAGCTTTTTTGTCTGTTTTACATCCTCTTTGCATCCGTTGGTGCAGTGTGACAGGGGCTTAAACAGCTAAAATCCATTCTAAAGGCTACTTCTTAGTTTGCCAAGCAACAGTGTTCAATTATGACTTTCTTCTGCAAGTTCCTATCCTTTCTGTGTTTACAGATGAAAAACTAAGCATAACATCCACTGAAAAAGGCAGAAATAGAATAAATGTTGTTTATATGTAAAACAAGTTCAAAATTATAACACAAAGGACAATTCTAGACTATGTCTACCAAAGACTTCCACCAACTGAAATTGCTTTTAGATAATGATAAGTTTCATTTGCATAAAAGATAAAATATAAATCCCAACTAGACAATCCCACAATGACTTAATTTTTGTTATTGTTATTGTTTAATAACCTACACAAAATATGTGTAGTTGTAAATTTTGCAGCAATGTTTACTTGGTAGTGTCAGCTTCTAAATAGCAAAAATAAGGCAATTAATGAAATTTCAATAAATCCTTACAAAACAAAATATTTGGATATGTGAGAAGGAAACATTTTCCAGCTATTTTGTTGGGATTTGCCATCGAAATATTTGTTCACGGTTTCAAGGATCTAAATGTGCAATTGAACTAAGCGCAGTTTCTATCATCTAATGAATCAAATCAAATGAATCAAGCTCAAGTTTGATTCTTAGGATTAAAAAAAATATAGGATTGTTCTTATTGTTCGGTATTAAGAGAAGATTCAATGGTATCCTCTGTTAACCTCTAGCTTGCTACTCAGTGACCCTTGTCCTAAATTGACTGTCAAGGTACAAAGTTTGTACCAAGAAGTTTGAAATGTGCCCAATGAAGAAGGGCAATAGAAAGAAATTTTTGCAATCTAATACTACAGTGTCAGTTCCAGAGTGACATTTTGCAGTATTAGCAAGAAGGTTGTTGCAATGAGTTGGAAAGTAACTGCAGTTGCGTCCTGGAATAACTGGTTTTATTTCATTGACCACAACTAAATACTGTTCTGTAGTTTTGGATATTTTTAAAGATATTTTAGAATAATTATATATTTTTTCTTTTTATCTGAATTAGTTATTTTTATGTTTTATCTGCTGAACCATGACCAAATAAAGATTGATTGTTTGATTGATTGATTGATTGATTGGTGATTGATGTTGTGTTATATTTCTAAACTCTAGAGACATAATTTTGGATTCAAATTAGAAAATGCGAAGAATATGAGATTCTAATTGGAGGAGGAAACATCAAATAACATAATATTTAAATGCAGTTAGGCTGAGAAATGCTGCCAAAACAATTGTTTTTAGGCAGTAGGATATAGATAGAGTTCATTTCAGCCATTTCTGGCATCATTTTTTAAAGTTTGTAGCAGAAAATTTTATGTGCATCACTTTTGGAAGAGAAACATCAAAGCCATTGTTATGGTTTACCTAAGCAATGTTTTTTGTCAAATATTTTTGAAAATAATTGGGAAAATCAATCTTTTCTAAAGAATTCTATGTTTGGCTATCTCTTTTGCCTTAATATTAAATTCAATTCTTAATGTTAGCAGCAGGATTTTTCATTATTAAAACTTACCGTATCTTGAATTAATGATATTTAGAAATGTAAAAAATTGTTTTTTCTGAAAAATTAACAGAAGTGTTCTGAAAAACTCTAAAATAAAAGTCAAATTCAGTCAAATTCAAAAACCACAGATTAACTATACTAATTAAAACTATCTAGATAAGTTTAAAATTAAGAAAGAAATGTTGGCAATCTCAGATCTGTCAGGGATCCTAGCAGAATTAATAAATACATTTTGCCCTGAAAAAAGTTTCAATCAGAATTTCATTATAATGTAGATTAAACAAATTTTCAGGTAATGTAAATGTACTTTCAGAGTTGATGCCAAAATATCACAGCAGCTAAATAAACGTTTATGTATAAGAGAGACATTTAAAACAAAGCCTATTGGTAACTGTAATAATAATAAATGCTTTCAGATTGCATTATCTCAATAGTAAATTATCAATATTAAAAAATTGCATAATATCGGAAAATTAAACACTTTAAAAGTCTTTGTGCTCCAGGAAATGAAGCAATACCCTTCTAGCTAGCTTTTCTATATAACTTAATAGACCTCATACGCTATATAAGAAAACTAAATTAAACAGTTGACACGGAATCCTCTGATCTGTTTATTTTTATATTCCAAATTCTCATTCTAATTTGGTCATATTTTTTCTTAAGTATGCACTCAACAAAATTTTCAAACAAATCACTGGCTAAAACAATTAGTTTTGTTCTTTGTTTTTCATATGGTGGGATATTATGAACAAATTGAAATGCATATAGTAGTTTCATTTTAAAGCAAAAATCTCTTTTAAAATTTTAGAGACACCTATGTCTCATATAACTGGGGCTGTAGCCTCTGATGATTTTCTTAGACATTTATTGAACTCAATGTGTCTGATTCTCCATTTGTAGTCCATGCATCATTTTAAGGATTGTAGTCCATGCATCATTTTAAGAGCATGGGCTACCTGTTGCATGCGTATCCCACATTCTGAGTCATACCTTTCAAAATGAAAACCTTTCCCCTGAAAAAAGAGGCATTTCCAAAGTTTAACTAAACTTCAGAAATCTCTCTCACTGCAGTGAAAGAGCTGTGCTTAAAAAGACAGCCAGAGAGAGACTCCTGTGTAAACATAGGTGCACTTAAGCCTACAAGATTTCTTTGGGAACCACAACCAACAAGACAGCTTAATCAAGAACACAGAGCTATCCAAAAAAACAACATATGCCTAAAATCCTTGCACACCTTTGTACTTTATCATCAAAGGCAACAGCCACTCTGCAAGCCTCTCGCTGATAGCATCACACTAATTCCAGGAATTGCACAGGTGGCTTTCCCTGGAGCTGTGGTTGCAAACAGTCTTTGTCCCAATTTAGCCTAATTACCCAAGACCAGTATTCTAACACACTTCATATTTTCAGAGTCAAAGAGAAGATTTCATTTTCTGTATTGCTTTGTAATGCAAGACTTCTACATAGGATATCTATTTCACTTTTTCCATATCCATCTCTCTTATTTCTGGCAGCTGACAGCACTGATAAAGGTACTGGTGGTGGGGTTTCTTTCTTTTTATTTAGTAATAAGCTGCAATGTACATCTTTATTCTCCTGTCTGGAAACTAGATGGTTTTAGCTCTCAACAGGTAACATTGCAAGCTTATTGAATGATTATTGAAGCTAAAAAAAGAACCCAGGAAGTAATAGAATTACTGTAGAGCCATTCTTTATATATGTTTAATTTAACTTTAATCATGCTTCACATCAAAAATATTAATTTTTGGTGACGAATCTCAGGCATGCCATTTCAAAACCTTTGGAATTTAAAAAAATGAATAGGTTTTAATGCTTATATTAGCATTTAATGCTTATATTACTATATTTGAGGATCAAATGTACATAGTTCATAAGAGCAGAAAAATGCTATTTATGATTCATTTTGTAGTATTTCTTTAACATTGAAATTCATTCTCATCATTGTTATCACATTAAAAATAAGCTTGAAATGCTATAAGGATGTACAGGGTTTCCAAAATCCAGATCTCTAATTTTTAAAAAATTTACTGTAAATTGACTGGATAGTTGAGATATTGCTCATATATACTATATATTTGTTTTTTTAAGTTTTCGCGGGTACTTACATGAATGCAGTTCAGCTTCCTTCGGGTATTATCCCACGTCATTTGGGTACTGCTTTTAAAGTTGTAGCAAACATTTCAGGAGAAATCTCATCTGTCTTATCAAGGCTTCTTGTATGGAGTTTGTATGTGGGTCAGGCCTATCACAGCTTTGGTTTTAAATTTGAGCTAGCCCTATTTGTTGTACAGGATGCTTTTTTCTTCAATCCTGATTGTTGGGAGTCTTGGTCTGTGTTTATTGAACTTAGAGTTTTTTGTTTGGTGTTCCTGGATTCTTCTACTGTTTTGTGGCCTTTGATTGGCTAGGCAAACAACTGTGGTTCCCTGTATTGGAGGCTTTCAGTGCAGCTTTGGCTTCACGTGAAAGGATGGATATCATTTCTATTTAGGGAAGCTAGGTTTCATCTGGGTGCCTGTTGGGGTGATTTGAGTTTGGAGGTATCAGAGGAGTCTGTTTGCCCAGTGTTTGTCTGGCTTGTGGGTGTGGAGATCTTTCTGTTTGTGAGTTCAGGCTTCCAAAATGATTGACAGTCTGGTGGAATCATATCCTTCTAATCATAGCTTTCAGGTCTTTTTTTCAATCTCTATGGCTCTCTGATGAATCCTGTGCTGGGGTTTTTCTATAGTGGCTAGGGTTTTGGTGCCATTGAGTTGATGTTTAATGACCTTGTGGCTTTCATGTGTTGGACTAAGAGAGGAGGTGTGTTCCAGCCTTTTACTGCATTTTTGTGTTTCATCCAGGCGGGTACTTATTCTTCTATTGGTCGTGTCCAATGTATGTGGCTGGGCATGAAGCACAGGGACTTTCGTATATTGCCTTGGTTTCTTTCTTAGGTCAAATTTTGTCTTTGGGGTTTTTAAGGATGGCTTGCTATTTTTTTTGTCTGTTTTGAAGGCCAGTCTTGAATGTGATGCTGTGTAGTATCTTACTGATTTTGTCTGTAGTAACCTCTTATGTAGGGCAAGGACAGCTGTTTCCATAGGTTCGGTTGAATCTTTCTAGGTCTCTGTTTATGTCTTGGTGTGTTTTTGTGATCAAGCTGTGAATTTTGTTTGTGGAAGAGGTCCAAAAGCCGGGGGAGGCCCGTTTTGGGGCTTTTGTTTCATTACTTTTTTTGGTTTCCCAGGGGGGGTGGCCCCATCAAGTTTTTTTAGATTCATGGTTTTTCCCCTTTTTTTTATTATGGTTTGGGTCCTTGTCTTTGGCCAGGGCGGGGGCCGTTTGGTTTTTCTGTTGGAAATTTTATTTATTTAATTTTTTTTTTTTTTTTTTTTGGCCACGGAATTAAGATAATTTTTTATTTTAATATTTTTCCTTTCTCTCTGTGGCCTTGGGGGGGTAGGTGGGGGGTTTTGGGATTTGGGGGGGGTGTTTGGGAAAGAAGGGGTAGCCGGGTTGTTGGTAGTGGGGGTTTTTTTCCCCTTTCTGGGTATAATGGATATAATAGGGGGTTTATCCTAGTTGTTGCCATCAGTTTTCTTATTTGTTTGGTAGAATTTAGGTGGTTAACGGTCTTAGGGAATTGGGTTGGTTATTTTTTGGGTTTTTTGTTTTTATTCCGTTTCATGGTGAACTGAAAATTTTTGGGTTGTGTGGTTTTTTAGGTGTTGGTTTTAGAAAATTGTTTAAAGTTTTCTTTCCATGGGCCCAATCACAAATGTGTCATCCAATGTATCTTTAGCCACAGTTTTGGTTTTGGTGGTGGCAAATTAGTCCCAAGGCTCTGGAATTTGTTATTCTTCCCATGAAACAGGTTTCAATGAACGGGTAACAGCTGAAATCCCATAGGGCTCCTTTTTCAATTTGCCTGTATCTTGTTTACTTTGTATAGGAAAAATATGGTTTGGTTTTTAAGCAAATGTTCTGTTATTCCATGAGGTGGTTTACGGTTGTATTTTATTTTTGATGAAATTCACAGAGTTTCTTTTATCCGGGACCTTGGTGATAGTTGAAACCACGGGTCCGAAACCTTACAAGCAGATCTTTCTTGTTCCCACGATGGAATGAAATCTTTTGATTCATTTTTCTAAAAATAGCAGCCATCCTTCAGAAAACTCCCAGATAAAATTGTACCTGGAAAACCAAAGGGCATATACAAGTTCCCTGGGTGCCATCATGCCCGGCCACTACATTGGACGACCAATAAGAAGAATTAGTACCGCCCTGGGATGACCAAAAATGCCAGTAAAAAGCTGGAACAACACCCTCCTCACTAGTCTTCCCCAACACATGAAGGCACGGTCCCTGAACAGATAAACTTCTGGCAACCAAAACTTAGCCACTATAAAAAACCCCAGCCCACAGAATCATCAGAGAAGCCCCATAGAGAATTGAAAAAAAAGGACTGAAAAAAGCATAATAGAAAAGAGAGATTCCCCACCAGACCTGTCCAATCCATTTTGGAAGCCTTGCACCCTCACAAACAGAAAAGATTCCACCCACAAGCCAGACAAACACGTGGGAACAACAGACTCCCCCTCTTGATACCCTTCCCCAGCCTCAAACACACTCAGCGAGGCTATCTCTAGAGACAGGACGAAGCCAGAATGGCGATATGAGAGCGCCGTAGTCCGTATGGCCACAATAGCAAGTATCAAACATCCACAGTTAGCCGTCTATGAAATAATCTTAGTAGGGGGGCGTGGCGGCCGGGTGAAAGCCAAGCTGGCCACTGAAAAGCCTCAATAACCAGGAACAGAGTGTTGCCTAGCCCAATTCAAAGCACAAAACAGACAGAAGAAACGCAGAAACACCCATCAAACGAAACTTCCAGCTTCAATAAACCACAGACCAAGTCCCAATCGGCAATCGCAGGAATACAAAAAACATCCTGCCCTACATGGTTAGCCCTCAAATTAAAAACGGCAACGGCTTGTTAAGACCTGACCCCATAGCAACCAAGTGCAGAAGCCCTGATGATGGGCAAGATGAGATCTGCTCCGCAAACTGCTTGCTATAATACATTAAAAACACTACAAATGACATGTAATCCCTTTGTCGCTTTGTATAATGAAATAATGTTTATTGGTTTTAAGCAGTGGTTCTGCTTAGTTCTATTTTAGTCTCCATGGTTAGTTCCATGAAGCCTTCACCGTCACAAACAAAAAACATCTCACACCCACAAGCTAGCCACTGAACACTGGGCAACAACAGACTCCCCCTGCCTACCCTCCGCCGTCAAACACACCACAAGCGCACCCAGATACACCTAGCTTCCTAACAAATGGATATCATCCTTTTACTTTTGGAGCCAAGCTGCACTAAAGCCTCCAATAAGGAACAACAGGTTTCCGATAGCTGCAAACAGCAGAGATCAAAGCCACACAACAAGCAGAAGATAAACAACAATAAGCAAACAAGCCTCAAGACCAAGAAACACAGACCAAGAGACTCCCAAAACAATCCAAGGATAACGAACAAACCATTTCTGCTCACAGAGCTTAGCCCCAAATTAAACCTGAATGGCTGTGAAGCGAACCATCAGCCTGAACTCATCCAGAAGCCTGAATCCAAGTACATGAGCAAGATGATTTCTGGCCTTGAACGTTGCCTACAACAAAACTTTAAAAGCCACTACAATGCTACGTTGGAATAATACTTGACCGGAACTGAACAGCACACACACAACACACACACACACACAACAACACACAGCACACACATATATATAAGTGGATCTTGGTTGTTCGGGTTTTCTCGCCGCGTAAATTGGAAAGTATCCGCTAGGCAACAATTTCGATGAAGTCTCATTCATCATCTTCAAGGCTTGTTTCTTCCAGCTCTGTGCTTTTCTCGAGTAATGTGAGCTTTGCCAGGTGCTTCTTCCTTTTTAACTGCTCGTGGGCGGTGTGGACTTGAGATTGGGTGGGGACTATGGCTTGTGTTCTTGATTGGCTTTGGGGGTGGGTGTTTCTCATTGGGTTTGGGGTTTTGGCTGTGTTCTGATTTGGTAGGGGGGGTTTTGGCTTGTTGTTTTGATATGGCTTGGGGTGTGTTTTTGTTTCCAGGTGGGGGCTTGGGTTTGTGCCAAGGTTTAGTTTTTAGTTGTGGGGAGATTTGAAGCTGGTTAAAGCTTGTGATCCTGTTGTTTGGCTTCGCAATTCCTTGGTTGCGACAAATCTTCTTCATGGTGGGTGTCCAGTTCGCTTTCTGTATGGGGGTTCAGAAGGGTTGAAAAAGGGGGTTATGGTCAGCTTCTTGGCGGTATGGCTTCTGGTCCGTGGGGGGTCCGGTGGTTTTCTCATCTTCTGTGTTGGGTGTGAGTCCTTTTTACGTGCGAAGTTGTGGTGGTAGCAGTCTTGTGTGGCATCGTGGTGTGGTCTGGGTCCATTCTTATGTAGGTTACTCATTTATTAATGAGGCAGGTTTCCAAATGGTTGGTAAGGTATGGGAGGTAATCATCTCGTTTATTTTCATGCTGTTGGTGAGCATTTTTCTATCATCTATTGGATTCTCTGATTATTCTGTTTTGTTTGAAGTGGTGTCGGTTTTTGGCGATAGATCTGGTATTTCTAAAAGTATTTCCATGCTCCTGTGGCTTTGAGGTGGGTTGGACCAGGAAGAGGTCAAGTTCTTCTTTTTTGATTGAGTTCTTGTGTTCTTCAATGGCGTGCACTTAATTCCTTTCTGTTAAGTTTGTTTCCAATGGTTATGTGGTGGAGCAGGCAATGCAAGGGGATTTTGTAATACTCCTTGTTTCTAACTCGATTTTGTCCTTTAGGTTTTTTAGGATGTGGATATCTTTTCTGGTTGTTGGTCAAGAATGCTGTTTTAATGTTGTTGGTTTTTGGAGGATCTTGCTGATTTTTGTCCTGTAAGTGCCTTTTATAATATGGGAGGAGGGCCTTTGCCATTCTCTTTGTTCTCTGTTTGTGCTTTTTGGTTGGGGTTCTCTTTTTGGAATTAGGTTGGGGTAAATCTTTTTTTGGAATCCATTGGCTGGCACAGTACATTAGTGAGAGTGGTGTAGTTCAGTTTTAAGTGTTGTTTCATATATGGCCGTAAGCATTTTGTTTTTGGGATGAGTTTCTTCTACGGAATTGATCTGTGTCTGGGGTGTGGTGTGAGGTGGCATGTAGAATAGCGGTGTATATGTGTTTTTCTTCTAGTAGATGGTGTGTCCTAGGGGATAAGCCAACTGGATTTTTTTGTATACTAAAAGACATCTAGGAAGGAAGTTTTGGAATTGTTGGCTTTCTGTTTTCCCATGGTGAATTGTATTTGGGGTAATAGGCTGTTTTTGAGGTATGTGAGGAAGTTTGGTTTTCATTTTTTCTTTGCCCATGTGGCCAAGGAATTATGAAGGTGTCATCTACATATCTGAGCCAGAGTTTGGGTTTGTGATCATATTTTTCTAGAGCTTGTGTTTCACAAGCTCTAGAAACACAAGTGAAACACAAACTCTTGAAAAATATGATCACAAACCCAAACCCAGCTGCAAGCTCACATTACTCTGAGAAGCACAGAGCCGAAGAAACAAGCCTGAAGATGATGAATGAGACTTCATCGAAACGTTGCCTAGATACTTCCAATTTTACGTGGGAGAAAACGCGAACAACGAAAGATCCACATACAAATACCCGCGAAAACCTCAGAAAACACACACACACACACATATATATATCCAAAAAAGTCTCATTAAAATAATTTTAATAGATGGGTAGAAAACACAATGAACAAATATAAAATCTAATATCAATAAAATGAAAATCAATAAGCTGTAGGTTTATTTTCTAGTTTGTTTTTAATGAATGATGGGGCATTCTGACCAGTGGTGGGCTGCTGGGGGCTCGCAGGGGCTCGGGAGAACCTCTAGCTAAGTCTGTGCGGCTCAGAGAGCCCCCAATAACCTCAGGAAGACAAGCAGCAAGGCTTAATAAGCTTAATTGAACTTTTGGGTGTTCAGCCAACAGCATTTCACACCTTGTAAAAGTGTTGTAAGCTAGATAAACAATCCACTCAGTACTTGTAAGGGAGAGCAATTGAGAAAATCAGATAACATAGCCCCCAGCCTCTGAGGGGATTAATTCCGAAAATAATAAGAATCACATAACTCACCAGAACCTCCACAGAAACTCAATATCCCTCTCACAGTCACTGCTATTAAGCCTGGTTTCACCCAGTCTTTTAGTTAAGTATTAAATACATAAAATAATAAACAACGTTGTGGTATATATCCTTTTTAGGTAATTAAGGCAAAGAAATGGTGTTGAGTTGGCCATGCCCGCCCAACCCACCCAGCCATGTCCACCCAGCCAGTCATTAGGGCAGAGAGCTCCTTGCTAAAATAATTTGAAGCCTACCCCTGATTCTGACATTTGAAAAGGGTATAATTTTAAATGATTCAAGGAGTGGCAAATATATAGAACAAATAAGGAAATAATTCCATGTCAACTTCAATTAGGAAAATATGATTTCAATTTCAACTGAATTCTTCCATTGGACAGTCCCATGGTTGGATGTGTTCCTGCCAGCCCTGGTAGGAATACAGCTGATACCTGGAGAATGGTGAGGTGTGAATTTTTACTGTTACTAAAAGATGGGGCAACTGTAGATTCCAGGCAGTTATGCTGGTGTAGAACTTCTGCCCAACCCCTATGAATCAGAACCTGTCATCTAAAATAGAAAAAAGAAGAGAAGGAAAAACTGAGATTGTGAAGAAACAGATTGCCATTAAAAACCATGTGGAAGTTACAATTGGTCCAGAATGAAACTGAGGAAGCAGCTCTCTTGCTTGCTCATTTGGTCTGTCTGTCTGTCTGTCTATCTATCTATCTATCTATCTATCTATCTATCTATCTATCTATCTATCTATCTATCATTCTATCTATCATTCTATTATCTATCCAATTTATTGGATCCCATTGTAGGTTATGATATGCCTTTGTATGTCCATGTGATATTACTGCTTCATGTGTTGTACTGATTGCCAATTTGCTTCCAGGTATATTTCAAAGGACTTGTTAGTACTTTTAAAGCCCTAAATGGTATAAGGCCTGGCTATGTGGGGAACTGCCTATCTTGTGTCTAGCTTTGATCTGACATATTGTTATGCTCCAGGTTATTAAGTAAGGAATATCAACTTTCAGGATTCCTAATAATGTCCTTTCTGTAGCCTTCTGGAATGAGATTGCTCCTGAGATTTTAGTGACTACCACCCTTTGCATTTTTGAGGGCCTTAAAGTCCAGGCTCTGGACTTGGGTGGCTTAGAAGCCATGGTGGTGCAGTGGTTAGAATGCAACATATTTTTGGCTAACTCTGCCCACAGCCAGGTGTTTGATCCTGAGTGGCTCAAGATTGACTCAGCCTTCCATCCTTCTGAGATCAATGGGGATTGATGATTGTTGGGAGATCCAGATTGGGGATCCAGAAAATGGGGATCCAGATTGGGGGTCCAGAAAATGGGGATCCAGATTGGGGGTCCAGAAAATGGGGATCCAGATTGTTGGGAGCAATAGGCTGACTCTGTAAACTATGTAGAGAGTCCTGTATAAAGCACCATGCAGCAGCATACTGTATAAGTTTAAGTGCTTTTGCTATTGGATGGATGGAGCAACTTGTCTGATATATGTTTGGCATTGTTGACTGAATTCAAATATAATAAATAAATAAATAAAATCATTTGCTTTGACTGGCTCCCAGCATGCAGACCCAACATGATCCTCTTGGATAACCAGCCACTGACAGCTTAAGTATCCATTGGAGTTAGGTGGCTCTAATGAATTTGAATAAAGAAAAAAAAATAAGATGACACATCACCAGAAGCCACTATGCTTGGCTAAAAGGAAGATCTAAAGTCCTAGGATATTGTGACTCGGTGGCCAGCAAAAAATTAAAAACAAGTTCTTGGCAAAAATGAACTTTTTTTTCCTTATTTTTCTCTAGAATAATCTGAACCAGGCTGAGATAGACATAGGAAATAGAAATCATAGTTTTGCTACGAGAAGAAAAAAGAAAGAAAAAACTATTAGAGCCACATAAGAAGCAAATTTTGTGATTCGTCTTTGCTTTTGTCTCCAATTTACAACATAAAATTCTCCTTAGTGAAACTATAACCTGTTTTAATTTCTTTTCCATGGGAAGGTCATTTACTGTATATGCATTACAATCCGGAGAAATGGGAAGCATTATCCAGTCTGAACACAAAACTCAAATGGATTACATCTCAAAACACCATTCCAAACTGAATACGCCACACCATATAATTTAAGAGGCCAAACTGGTGGAAGCATTATAAAATGTATCCTCCTTATCCAAACAGCTCCTTCAGATGTATAGTCTACATGCAGTTTTAAACATTGTGCTCTACTTCAAAAGCAAAACCAGTCACCTCTGAAACAGCATTTGTGCAGCGTATGTGCCGGCAGCAAACAACATATGGCAAATGGGAAACACCCTTTGTAATCACAAAGATTTTCATGGCAGGAGTTTGTAAAGAACATTGTTCTCAGACATGCAATCACATCAGAGTTCAAGGTGAATGAAAAACAAAGTAAAACAAAGAACACCAAATGCAGCACTTAATTCCAGCACATCCAGAGATTCATGACATAGCTGGAGATGTCCCCATGCTGCTATCTTCCTTAGCTGAATATCAAACTAAGGAAATAAATAACATGGGCAAAAGAGTTTATACATGGCCGAGCTTAGAATTTCACCCTGTTAATTTTGATCCTTTAACCTTCAGTTAAAAAGGGGCAGTTTTTAGAAGAGAAGAGTAATAGTAAGAATATTTGCCATCTGTTTTACAATTTTGATGAACATGTATGTTCCAAGAAGTAAACACAATAGAATTAGTTCTCTATATTGCAAAGGGCCAAAACAATACAAAATTACAGAATTACCAAAACAGGCTTATAAATTACTGGTGAATCTGGAAATAATTAATAGTCTTCTGAAATGTGAAATGTGTGAAAGGCAAGTTGGCAATTCGTGCTGTGGGTATAATTCTCCACCCCAATTAGCAACAGTTATATACTCTCTAAAGCAAATCAGAGTAACTGTAATATTACCATGCCAAATTATCTCAGTGTTATTAATATTGAGGTGAAATGAAGTTGCAGAGGCTGCTTTAAAAATCTCCCCTGCACCATTGCACTTTGTTGTAAACTACCCAAAGTCACTTTGGTGAGACAAGCAGTGTAGAAATTTAATAAACCAATTAACAAGCAATTACAGTTATCCAGGAGGCATTCCAGAGATGTATTCATTGAAAAAAAATACAATTGCAGTCAGCATCAGCCACAGTGAGCAGATATAATTTTAAGTTCATTTCTAAATCCAGCTGGAAGCAGGATGCCTGCACCTTTCAAAATATCCAATCATTGTTGTGCTAATGTAACATTAACAAAGGCAAACTTTGCAACCTTACAACCATAACTAGAAGATAGTAGAAGAGTTACTACTGAGTTACTATGAGTTCTAGCAACTGAAAAAAAATGAATTCATCTGGGTAGGAAGCTGGCATCTTACCAAGCCTTGGATAAGTTAAAGGAATAGCAGGGCAATGCAAAACAGATATAACAAAGTCTGATTCTTAATAACTCAAGTATTTAAGTTAGAAATAAAAGTTTAACTCCAATCTCCAAATCCCCTCAAGTACTTCTTTTCAACTTATTCCATAAAAAAGAATGATTGCCTATTGCCCTTATGCACTGTTAAGAAAGAGAAATTCCCCTTTCAGTTCAAACATAGAAGCACATCTGGATTTAAACTAACTAGAATTTCCCTTTACCCTAAACTCTGAGGGAATTATTTAAAAGATAGGGATTTTAACATGCCAGTTTGGTCCTGCTTGATTCATTCTAGGACTGTGAAAATCCTTTGAAAGGGTGATATCAAAGCACCTCTTTTTCAATTGTTAAAGCAGCCATGTCTTTTTCCAGATCAATGTTACAATGTGTCAGAAGCCACACTGGCACAGGGACAGAACCAGCATCAGTTTCAATAAACAGCTGGGCAAATCTGGACAATTTCTACACCGCTTTGAAAACATTTGCACAGCCTAATACAGACTAGTAAACGTATTCTGCTCAGTTTTGACCTAGCATGTGTGAGAATTGTGATTTACTCAGTAAGTCTAAGTAAATTTAGTGCTCTGTGTAAACTCAATGACTGCTGTTTCATTTGAACCAGGCAATTGATGCCAATGTTCTACTGAAAGTAGAAAACAAGTAATACAGAGAGGGAGAGTCTAGAGTTTTCCATATCAGATGAACCAGTGGTTTGGCATTACAGAACAAATAAGCTTTGACAGCTGGCCCCACAGAGAGCTTGCACTGATTTTCAATTATTTATAATACCTGCAAAGCCATTTACAGAAATGTACATTGGGTCTTAGAATCTTCTATGAAGACTCAAGAAATGTCATCCCTTCAAGATAAGACCAGACAGGAAACCAATACCATGTAGCTGCTGGCCATCTGCTTGTATGTCAGCTACTACCAGAAATATGTACCACTCATGACTTATTTTTGGCCAATGACAAAGCCAAGAAGGCAACTTCATTCTGGCAGTTTAAAGTTTGATATAGACATGAAGAAGAAGCAGACAAAATTATAAAACAGCTAATAAGAAATAATGGATGGAAATAGAAGACTGTATTATTCCTTTTTTCATCCAACTCTTATTGAATTCAACCTTGAGAAAGATGCTGTTTGAGGAATATGTCATCATCTGATTCTGCAGCATTCAGCTAGATTCTTCTTGTATCCATCAAGATAAACCTCTTGTCTTGGTAAAAGAAACTTAAAAGGTCAGGCTCTAGACCAGACTGAAGAGTCAAGAACAGACCATTTATCTGTATGATTTCCATGTGGAAAGTTTATTGAAAGTTTGAAAAAGGAAGGGTATAATGGAGTTTCGCGATTTAGCAACAAACAGCCAAGAATCAAGAAAATATTATTTTATAAGGAAATTCCCTTTTTATAATGATAGTCTAACTTAAATTCCATTTCAGCTTTTTTCCCTTTGTTTTAAATTCCTTTCTGAACTAGATGAAGATTAGAATAGAATAGAATAGAATAGAATAGAATAGAATAGAATAAGAGAGTTGGAAGGGATCTTGGAGGTCTTCTAGTCTAACTCCCTGCCTTAGCAGGAAACCCTATATACCACTTCAGTTATGTTGTTGGTTATCCAACATCTTTTTAAAAACTTCCAGTGCTGGATCACTCACAGCTTCTGGAGGCAAGTTGTTCCACTGATTAATTGCTTTGACTGTCAGGACATTTCTTCTTAGTCCTAAATTGGCTTCCTCCTTGATTAGTTTCTACTCACTGTTTCTTGTCCTGCCTTCAGGTGCTTTGGAGAATAGCTTGATTCCTTCTTCTCAAGATGAAATGATAGAGTCCACACTTTATGTTAATCCATCTTTTATTAAACTATTGATGGATTTCTGAATTATAATTGGCTGGACTCAGATATTGTCTTCAATAATAGTTAACTAATTAATACTTATACAATATACTATTACAATATTCAATTTTCTGAATGTTTCAGCAAACCTAAATGGATAACTATTATTGAATAACACTCCATAGCCTCAATCTGGTAGGAAAAAGAAGTATAACTTATTTGAGCTACATTTTCTTTGAGGTTAAATTACTGTATTTTAGAAGTAAATGTTCCATTATTTAATGCAGTAATGTGAATGGGTAGAGGAATAGTAAAAATATATTATTTTTCTTTCTCTCCCATTACTCTTTTTAATGTAAACTTATCCCTGCAGTCAGATAAAAAAGTTCTGTCATTCAGATAATATGAACTGAATTTAATTATACACAAGACACATTCATTTCTCAGAGTCTCATTCTATTCATTGGATTGGAGAAGTCTGTGGAAGATCATGTCCAATATATTCATGAATCCTCTGAGAGATTTCACATTTTAGAAGCTGAGACCATCTGTTCAATTTAATACTCAGTATAGGATGAGATCCAAAAAAGACCCCACCTTGAACATGTCACATCTGAAAAAATCTTGACCTTTTTTTAAAGATCTAATCATAGAGTACCATTTGGAATATTTGACATACACACACACACACACACTGTCGATTGCACACACCTGTTTTCCATCAAAATTCACTATTAGCGGTGGTGGCTTCTGCTGTGCTTATCTGTGCATGTGAAGCTGCTTCTTCTGTCGGTGGTGCTTCTGCGTTGTGCTTACTCTGCTGATGCGGCTCTCTGGGCAGTGGCTTCTGCGGGTGGCCTTACTCTGCTTGAAGCTGCTCTCATCCTGGCTGGTGCGCTTGTGCTCCTGGTTGCTGGTTGGTGCTCCTGGTGCTGCTGGTGCTCCGGGCTGCTGGTGCTCCTGGTCCTGCTGGTGGCTCCTGTGCTGCTTAGTGCTCCCTGGTCCTGCTGGTGCTCATGGTGCCTGCTGTGCTGCTGCGGGCTGCGGTGCTTACTCTGCTGCTGCTGATCCTGGTCTAGCTGGGCCGCTGCTGGCTGCTTACTCTGCTGCTTGCTGATCTTGGTGCCTGCTGTGCTACTGGTGCTGCTGGTGCTTAACTCGCTGATGTATGATCCTGGTCCTGCTGGTGGCTGCTGGTGCTGCTTGCTGCTGGTGGTTGTGAGGAGCAGCCCCTCAACCTGGAAACCCCCCTCTGATGAAGGCCCATTGTGGTCTGCCAAAGCGAGGAAAAGGCATTATGCAGAGACGGGAGAGGAGGCAAAACAATCATCGAGGAGGAACATTGAGGATGAGGTGCTGGAGTGGCTGAGAGAAATGACTATCTATGCAGAAGGGACACAGGCTCTATTGGGACACAAAAGGAAGCAGGCTGCTTGGAGACTAGAAGCAGAGAGCCTGGGCTAACACATTCGGAGGTGCTGCTTGCAGCCTGGTGAAGCAACATGCAGACCTGGTATGGGAAGCTGGCACCTCAGAAAATCTGCCGCCAGCCACGGTCAAGCTGACGGACAGAAGAACTACTGTCATGGCCTAAGTGCAGGCTTCCTGGACGGGTGAGATCCGCGCACCGAGGAGCAGCTCCTCAACAACTCCTGCTCTCCTTCGATCGAGACCTGCGTGAGAGCCAGTCCTTTCTGGGCCCGAGAAGTAGTCTGCCTGTCTCGTGGGCAGGTAGGTCTGTGGCAGCGTGCCACCGACGGAAACCACAGACAGGCTGTTCTATAACCGGTGGCGGAGCACGTGGAGGATCCCTGGTGGAGGGGAGAAGGATACGGCCAGTTCCACCACAGGCCCAACCCGCATCTCCACACCCAGCTCCACCTCCAGCAGAAAGGAGAGAGCCAGACAGGAGGGGCAAAGCACACTGTCCTGCTGGAGATAAGAGACACCATCAAGGAGCAGCATAGAATCCTTCTCAGCTGGTACACATGTCTGACTCCTCATCCTCCAATCGCAAGCCCTTCCTGACCTACATGTGAATCCAGACCCTCTCTGGAGACATGGCGGAACCCCAGTACCAGGTGGGAAGGATTAGGATCACTGATCTGCTTCACAAACCCTCCAGATTCCAGATGAACCTGCTCGCCACCCAGTTCCAGGTCTGCTTCCACCCCAGGTGTATTGTCACTCATCCCACTTCCAAGGCTTTCACCAGGCCCTACCTACCAGGCTACGGCTACCAGGACGGTCCAGCAGCACACGGCAGCAGCCCTTCCCAGTCGCAGACCACAGGTTCATGTGAAGACCCTTTGCCACCGGTTCCACTAGATGCCGACTCGATGCCCACCACGGCCACTGCATGCCACCAACTTCCACCAATGCCACCCATGCCACCCATCGCCACTGATGCCACCCACTCCATCCGTCACCCAGCGCAGACCAGACATCCACTAGCATTGCTCCTTCCTCACCACCACATGCCAAGCCTCGGCTCAGTACATCTGTCGTCGGTAACTGGGCTGACACCCCATGGCATGAGAGGAAGGAGCTCCACATCACGGGGCTGAGCCAGCGTCTGAAGAGGCTTCTCAAAACACCATGCCCATTGTCCTCTTTGCGGGCCAAGGCACCCAAGTGGTGCTTTCAAGACGCAGCACTCCAGGCAGTTCAGCCACCTCCCAGGCACCTGGACACTTCACGATTCCCATGAGACTGAGCAAACCTCTGAGTGACAGGAAGAGTGCCAGAACTGGTGCTACCTGTAGACTTTATTTGGACACTTGACTTGATCATTTTCTTTTACAGAATTGTTATTAATAAGATTATCTTTGCTCACACACTATGCTTGTTTATTTTTGTAAATAAAAGTCTTAAGGTGGAAACTTTTAGAAATGGTTTAAGCCTTTGCATGTTGTGGATGGGTAAGGAATAGCAGTGGGATGGCAGGATACCTTTTGGATAAGGGTAATAGCTCTGGGAGTATGGGGCAGGGATACCATTTTTATGGGTTAAGATAGCTGTGGGAATGTATAAAACCTCCAGTGCAAGCATAGTGCGGAACTGTTATGGTCACCTCCCAGCTGCCAGCACATATGGCGCTTCATCTATCAATAACAATGTAAGCATGATCCACACATTTGAAACATAAACACCAAACTCTTTATTTAGATGCCGGTGTTCATTGTAGGCCCACCCAACATACATGGCCCAATCTCATCCAGTTGTGATGAGACAGGCTGAAGGAAGCATCCATTAATCATAACTATCATCCTGTCTTGCCACTCACCGCTCCAGCTGGGGAGTTGCACAGTGTTTCATGAGGCTGCGCTGGCTCTCTTCCCTTCACATGAGCGCTCTGTTGGGGCCTTGCACATCCTCAGTGTCTATACAGGTTTTGCCCTTGCCTCCATTCCACGGCTGTCCATGTCCCCATTGGCTTGTTGGAGGTCCACGAGCCTGTTCTGCAAAGACTGGGTAGCGGGTGGCGGCATGAGGATTGTGCAGATGCAGGCTAAGCTTCCATGATCCTCCTCACAAGTCTCTGGGTGATGCGCATGAGTTGAGAAGTACCTGGAACTGTTGGCCAGGATGCCAAAGGCAATTCTGCACCAACCCACACTTAGGCCTGGACAGCCTGTAGTTGAAGATCCTCTCTCACAGTGAGAAGTCTGGAAGTGTAGGGCTTTCATGAGGTATCTGAGGGAGAAGGCGTCGATCCCCCAATGCATGAAGTAGGGCAGCAACTTGCGTGTCGTTGTGGCAGGGTCTGGATCTGGGAAAGCCCATGATGAGGTTGCATTCCAGCCCCTCCTTGAGGTCACTTGCATTGATCGCCTGGGCATCTGAAAGGCTGAACACCGTTGCCTGAAGCATCGAATGTACATGAACTTGTCATCTCGCATCGACCATGGCAAAGAGGATGATGCGCTGAAGAAGCCCTTGTAGTTTGAGATAAGTGGACCCCGACTCTTGGCTGGCTGCTTTGCAGGCCAACTTGGCTTGCATCTATGGCTACAAATGGTGTGGGGAAGTTCACTTCTGATACCCACTACTCTGCAACTTTCTTCCATCCTTCTTCAGTGGAGGTGCAGGAGTAGGCTCCTCCAGGTATTCTTCGATTGATGCCTGCACCACTTCTTTCACCACAATGCTGATGTGTTGTGTGGCACCCTCCAGGCCATACTGCATTGCTCCTGAGGTGGTCCCTGAGCCAGGTGCGTGGCAAGAGTCAGTGCACCCTTGAGCCAGGGTCTGGCTGGGCAGGATGTTGGTGTTTGCCTTGGTCAACCTGGGTGTCAGCTACCTAGCTCCAGCAACTCTCACAACTTGGCTGAGCATCCTCATGAGGTTCTGGAATGCACGAGGGTCCTTTGTTCCTCAGCTCCACCAGTCAGCTTGTTGTACAGTCCGTACTCTGCTCTTCTCCCTGATCCATCTTCCGGACCCAGACACTTACTTGGCGCCTCCTTTTCTTCCATAGAACAAGTTGAAAGAGCCTTAGAATGGCTTCGCACTGTTTGCAGAATGATGTGTAGCTACGAAAGGCCAGGCGTAGATTGTGCGAGATCGACTTCGGTCGCGAGAGGCAAGATCCAGATGAAGGCTGCTCAAGGCTGGCACAGGCAAAGTGGTCTGCTGGACTGAGACATGTAGATCCCAGGACTATTGCACTCCCGCCCTTTTTTAGGCATTAGGTTTCCCCTAGGTGTCCTTTTGCATCGCTCTGAGCATCCTCTAGACATCCTTATATATCGGATAGGTCTCGCTCTGCGAACGTTTTTTTTCCATTTTAAATGGCTTTGTATGCAAGCCTGCCATCCGCTCTTCATCCTTTCTCCGTCGCATGGCTACTAACGCCTCGTGTCTGTTTCCGCGTCCGTTCCGCTTCCTCCCTGTGTCCGCTTTCTGGCTGGGAGGCGAATTTTGAGTTGTGTGGATGTGCAGTGGAGTGCTAGCGGACAAGCGGCAACGCGTAACGGATGACGACGACAGATGCAGAACGGGATCGTTCCCCGTAATGCGTTTGGCGATGCAGAATGGACGCCGTTGATACATTTTCTGCTCAAAAAGTTTTGAGGCAGACTCAAAACTTTTGAGCTGATGGAACCTCAGTTGACGGATGCTGAACGGATAGAGAGGAAGAAAAACGGACTCAGTGAGGTACAGGGCATCACCGGATGCATCGCGGTTAACCATCGGATGGCAAGTGTTTCTCTCCGTTTTACATCCTCTTTCCATCCGTTGGTGCAGTGTGACATGGGCTTTAAATATTGATTTCACCTGAAATATGAACAACGGCCACCAACATGTATGTTTATCCAGTCATGGCATATAATAAGCTACACATAGTTGGGACTATGTCCAATAGTAATAAAAATAACTTGTTTGTGGACATAGGCTACTTAATTTATACTTTCGCAATAAATGCATTTTAGCCTATGTTGTGGACAGAAAAGAATTCAATTGAGCAAGCTGTCAATGTCCTATGAAAATGTCTTACATTGAAAAATGTCTTATATTGTTAGCTGGTTGGGGGAAACATATTTTGATCAGAAGAATTGGAAAAGGAATGCTGGGGAGGAGTAGGAGCAGGAGGAAGAGGAGGAGAAGTTCTGGAATAAACCATATAATATAAATTACATTAAAAACTACTAGCAACACTACTGGCAGTTTTGCCTAAATATGTTATAATGCTAATCAAAATTAAAATGTGTTTCTGTCTATGCAGGCAGAGATAGATGCTGAACCTTATTCTCTTAGTATTGAGAAAATCTGTTACATGCACACTTTAATTGTTAAATTCCTTTCGTGTCATTTGTAATATTAATTTTAATTCATGCTTTTCACAAACTTATATTGTGTTTTTCTTTTTAAAATTGGTTAGCTGTCCTGAATACTCAGCAGATGAAAAAAGCACATATATGTTAACATACGCAACAGTTTAGAACTGCAACATGGAAAAGAAATTCTTAATAATATATTGTAATCCTTGAGAAAGAAGAGTTTTATCTTTATCATCAGTGTGATATAAAAACAAATTCTGAATTTTTAGTAGACAGTCACATGAACAAAATATGTCTCTTTTGAAATGCATTGTTTGGCAGAGGATATGGAAAATAATCACAAATTAATAACATATAAGGTGGGGGAAACAATGCAAATCTCATAATACCTTGATAATTATTCAAAAATCATTTTGTTGAAACTTTCTTGTGGCTGTACCAGAAATAAATTTGCTTTCTGGCTCCATAAAAGTTCTGAGTCAAATTTATATACACAAATATTCACAGGATTTTTCTGTATGTCCTACAACAGACATTGGTGTTATTTTCTATGTTACTTCTTACTTGTCATTAAGTCCAAAGATGAGTAGTATTTTGTTTAATGTTACCTATCCATACATTTTTTTAGAACTACTGGCATTTTTTAATGCCTGATAGAATTAAAATACTGGAATGTATCCTGAATGTACCATTACACATAAAGAACTAAGTGAAAACTTTCTAACGGGAAAGAATAGCAGTTATACCCTAACACAGACAAAACCCACATTTTCCATCCTAGCCTTGTAGATCACTTCTCAGAACATTCCTTGAGTCAAGGCTGACTCTTGGTTGATTCTTGTAGTCATGATTAGGTTAGGGTTACAACTTCATGTAATTCATGTGGCTTTCTTGCCAACAATATAGATGTATTTTGCAGTTACCTTCTCTTAACCCCCAGAACTTTCTGGTGGTCTCTTATCCAAGTATTAACCATAACCACTCCTGTCTAGCTTTTAGCTCAATCAAGTCCAGGTAGGTTCATGTAACTGAACATCACCATAATATTTTTCAACTCTCTAAATTGCATAGCATATGTTACAATGGGAAGATTGCCATTCTTTAATGGTAATAGAAAATTTATTAGTTGGAATCACTATCTCATGTTTCTCATTCACTATTACCACAGTTAGAAATTACAATAATCAAGAATTGCATCCAAATATAAAATAAAATAGTATCTCACCCTTCAAAACAAAACTGGAACTTTGGTTTATAGGAACCGGTTATGCCCATATGCCTTCCTCATCATCCTGCCAGCCAGACAGTAGGAAATAGATTGAAGTTTTAGCATTGGAATAAAAGAAGAAACAATTAGTTACCTCAGTGCAGTTGAAGATTTATTAATCTTTGGTGATGAAAGTTCACGTTCTCAAAGACAATGGAATGAAATGTACGCAACAACTATTTTCCTTCCTAGAATTTTTCCTGCAAGGGCAGGTTCCATGATCAATCAAGAGTTGATAATTTCAAAAGCCAAAGCCAAAAACGTAGTGAAACATGGCTTGAAGAGAGTTGCAATAACAAGAAAATAAGTTCATAACTCTTTCAGAAAACATATCGCTAACTATACCTATGCTATCAGTATTATGATTTTCCATTGGTCTTATTTCTGAGGAGGACTTTTTTTTTTACTTAACATGGCTATTTAAATAAATACATCATTAACTATTTTAATGAATCATTTTAGTTTTGTATAGCACAAAAATATAGTGATGACCCAAAGGGACAATTTATTGAGGCAAATATAAAAATAGAATCATCGAGCTGGACGAGAAGACCTTCAAGGGTCTTGAACCTTGAAGGTCTTCTAGTCTTCTAGTCCAACCCACTATCCAAGGCAGGAGTCCTTATTCCATTACAGACAGGTGGTTGTACAATATTTTCTTGAAAATCTCCAGCAATGGAGCATTCACGACTCTGGGAGGTAAGCTCTTCTATTGATTAATTGTTCTCACTGTTAAGAAATGTTTCCTTAATTCTAGGTTGGGTCCTTCCCAACAAGCTTCCACCCATGCTCTTCAGATACTTTGGAAAATAAATCACACACCCCTTCCTTTGACAGCCATTCCAAATACTGGAAGATGGCTATCATGTCAGCTTCTCTTTGTTGTACTAAACATACCCAGTTCCCTTAGCCCTTCATTCTACAAGTTAGCATCTAGACCCCTGTATTCTTTCTAGGGTATTAGCATCTTTTTTGTGGCTACCTGGCTTCCTGTTCCAGCTGAATTTTACCTCCTTCTCACACATATCCTTTGACTCCAAATGTTTCCTCTGTGTCTAAAGATGGGAAAGAACAAATGAGGGACTGAGCAGAGGCAGCAATGATGGTGCAGCCCTAAAGAGTATACTTTTATTTAAAATCTGAATCTAAAGAGACTTTGCCTGATAGGAAACATGCCTCATTTTTCTCAACATGCCAACAATTTTCTGCCCCAAGTGCAATTTTATGAGCTTCATTGCATGTAGTTTCAGAATTTTATTTAACCATTTAGAATGTATTTGGAATGTATTTATTTAGAATAAATACTGTTCCAAACTACCCTAATATGACAGAAAATTTACTTCCACGTTTACAATTACCTTATTTTTTCTTTTTTCCTTTTGTAAGGATTTTATTTTTATGTGTGTAACATAAAATAGAAACTGACGGAGTAGTCTTAGAGGGCAGAATTAAGTTAATGTGGTTTTGAGAACAAAGAATTTTCCAGATAAGAGATTACTTGATTTAAAAAGGAAAGGAAAGAAGAAAGAAAGATGGCTTGAAAATGCCTGCTTTTTCAGAATAAATCTGTTGAACACATTTAGATAAAGGAATTACTGTGTTCAATATTAATGATCATGGATTCTACTGAATTTTTTCTCAGGCAGATGGTAATTGTTCTATTCTAAATCTCTTGCCTGGATTACAAATGGAGTCAGATGTATAATTTCCCAGGATGGTATCAAGTCTTTCTAAGATATGAATACTCTATTTCTGGAATGTTTGCCATACAACATCATGTTGCCTCTTCTCATTGAAAACAGGTAATGTATCTTTTCTCTGTGGAAATGGTGAAATGCTCTATTCTTGTTCATCTGTTCAAGTAACTCTTCAGAAAACAGTGTAAGGCACTGGTAAAAATAATGCACATATTAGGTGATGAAAATTATGTTCTTCAATAGGAAAAGTGATAAAGATTTCTTCTAGATTAGGTCAACTTCATGCTGTTTTGTTGACCATATTCTATATCAAGGGTGTCAAACTTACTGCATCATGTTGCCATCACATGATGTATCATGATGTTTTTCCCTTCACGGAGCTGGGGTGGACGTGGCCTGCAGGCTGCCAGTTTAACACCCATGTTCTATATCTATTATCTATCATATAAATGTATTCATTCATTCGCCATCTATATATTATCAAAGCATATCATAATTTAGCGTAGTTTAGCATATCATCATATAATTTTATATTGATAAAGGTAAAAATAAATGTAAAGATAAAGGTATTCCTGTCCTGATCTGATCCTAGAGCTTGGTGCTCATCTCCATTTCTTGGCTGAGAGAGCCTGCATTCTCTGAAGACATTTTCTGTCATCATGTGGCCAGCATAGCTACATGCCAAAGATGCATGGAATATTGTTACCTTCCTACCAAGGTTGTATTTATAAATCTACTTGCATTTTCTTGCTTTTGAACTGCTAAGTGGATAGGAGCTAGAGCAAGTAATGGAAGCCCACCCCATTGTGAAGCATTGGGGTCTCAAACCCAGACAAGACCATCAATTAAAGCAAAATTTACATCAAATGCTACCTATGCGATAATCTAGCCCACCCTGCCTGCTTAAATGCAAACAAAAGCCTAGCTGATATGGTTAAAAATTCAGATACACTCTTTTATCTATGTCCATCATGTTCTCCTAAGCTAAACAAACTGAGTATCCTACCTGACTGAGCTGAAAGCATAGAATCACTCATTCACTCAATAGAAGAACACTTAGCAACATGTTTTGAAACAACTATACAAGCAAGCCTAATTTCATTTCTCTTGGAAAAAAAATACAGCACCAGATTAAGATGAGAGTACCTATCAGTTACAAAATTCAAATCCACAACAACCACACACTACCTCAACTACATCAAATACAGCAAAAAATAACCACCAAACCACAGCCACAAAGATTACATATCCCTTCAAATAAATCACAATTAATATCTCTTTGCTATCATCAGATGACACCACTTGGAACGTGAAACATAAAGATTCAAATGCCATCTTATTTGCTGTCTGACGACCACCAATGAATCCCATGACATCACCAAAGGTTTGTGAATATCATAAGACAACTCAAATACAACAAACATCTCTTCCTGAAGATATCACTGAAATAACCAGAGATGGCTCGGTGCAAAAAAATGACGGCTCTGACGTGCCCAAGTTTTGTAAGTTTGGATGCAAAAAATGAGTCCAGCAAACTCATATTCCATTCATACAATAAATGCCCATTACTAAAAACAATCCCAACCACAATAAAACTTTGCTCAAGACCGGACTTATCCATCACTGCAAAAGGTCGACTCCTGTGAATTCTTGTGCAAGAACACAAAAAACCATCTAGACAATGGAGAAAAGGACCTATACCATTACTAGAGCTATTACATCAAAAGAAAGTGCACACAGCCACAACTCCGCATTCCACACCCAACTCCATCATCCAACATCACTTTCAAAACTAGGCACGCCATGCCCTAACTATCTCTATTCCAACCAACAACTGGCTGTTAAATGCAAAGCTACTCAGTACAAGACCGGTGGTAAATAAAATACCTGAATTTCTTCTCTTTACTAAGATACAGCTAAATTGACATTATATTTGAAACATGGGCTCAAACACATTCTCTCCTGACTCCGATTACACAGTAAGAGACTATTTATGTTACCAATTAGATCGTGAATCTATAGAGGAAGGTTAGTGCTGCTATCTTCTATAAAAGTCTGTACATTTAAAAAACATCCAAATTACCCAGGAGCTTTGCTATTCCTGAGACATCATCTGTGAACTGTTCCTTAAAATATCACATTTTGGTTCTTACTATGTTACAGACCTCTGATAATTGACACCGAACATGACAAACAAGCTCTAAATACCATGACTAACGGGCAGGGCATCCTGCACACACACTTTTATCTTTCTTGGGACTTCAATCTACCTCATATTACTGGACCCTTAATGAATGTACAACTGAACCAAACATGCAACCTTCTACAAATGCAGTAACAAATCTTGGACTGGAACAACTAGTGACCAACAACACTAGACTTAACAACTGCCTACAATCTCATTTCTTTCAATAGTTTGATTCAATTTATGGATACAAATTTAAAGAACCCTTTTCCAACAGTGCCATGATTGACTTTGGTCTCAACATACGTCCACACAAAAATCATCCCCAATAATAACTTTCATAAAGGCAACTATGATTTCAATACAACAATCTCTCATCCCTTGATTAGCAATTTCTATTCACTGGATGCAATACTGTTGAAGATCATTACAACATATTTTTACTTGAAGTCAAAAGAGTCAACAAACCATACGTACCAATAACAACTCCAAACCCAGAAAAACAGTTACCATCAACAATAAAAAACTTCAATCCAAAAAGAGATCAACCTTTGGCAGAAGACACAATCTGGTCACGTTGCAACTTTCAAAAGCCGATACAAAAATGTATGCCACCAGATAAAGACTGAATGCACCAAATTATCACATTAAAACAAGAAGGAAAACCTTCTATGCACACATTCTACCCGCACTTTCTAATATTTTGTAAACAACACAAACTAAAAGACTCAAAGTCATCCCACCCCTGAAAGAGCCTAATGGTAAAGATTGCAACGACGACACTATTAAAGCCAACCTCTTTAACACATTCTTATGGCTCAGTATTTGTAAACAGCAATGGACAAGCCCAGTACTTTCTAGTCGAACCACAGACAAGTACAACGATCTAATACATAATAATTGATTTTACAGAAGACAATGTTGAAAAGCACTATGCAATTTAAAACCATCTCGTATCTATTGGATTGGATGGAATATGTGCCTACTTCTTAAAAAAGCTATCCACTGCCAGAACCGCTACCTCTAAGCACAATCTTTTGAAAAATCTTTTCAGACACAGCTCCTCGCCAAAACTAGGGTCAAAAACCACGTCTTCCCCATTTTCAAAAAGGGAAAGCCCAGCCTAGTTGAAAATTAAGACCAATCTCTTTATGCTGCACCACCTGTAAAGTCATGGAATCAATTATAACAATCGATCATCTTTCCACTAGAAACAACCTACTCTCTAATAAAACAATTTGGTTCAGGAAAAAAACTATCATGTAATCTAAAAACTCTTACACTGACAAAACATATGGACTACCAAGCTCGATCAGGACAAAGCAGTAGACGCAATCTACTGAACTCCTTGTAAAGCCTTTGATTCAGTGGTACATGACAACTACTCCTAAAACTAAAATCTTATGGTATCTCTGGACACCGTGCATTACTGGATAGAAGCATTTCCTCTTCAAACAGACAACAAATGGTCAAAATTGGGAATGTCCTATCAAAATTCTGTACCTGTCAACAGTGGTGTCCCCAAGCAGCAGTGTTCTAGGACCAACTCTCTTCAATACTCTACATAAATGACCTCTGTGTCAATCAAGGGCAACTGCGTTCTCTTCGTGTGATGATGTAAAGCTATTCAACACCACAGACAACACTGCTACCCTTCAAAAAGACCTTGACTAGTATTCAGAATGGTCAAACAAATGGACACTTCAAATCTCAACAAATAAATGCTCTGTCCTACATATTGAAAAAAAAAAATCAGAAAATAAAATACAAGCTGAATAGTCAAGATCTTGTTGATGATCCAAACTCTGTCAAGGACCTTGAGTACTCATCTCTAATGATGTAAGTGCTAATGCCCACTGTAACTACATTAGCCAAAAAGGCATTAAGAGTTCTTACCTAATCTTACATAGCTTTTTCTCTGGTCATAATACACTAAAAACTAGGATATACAAAACATTTGCAAGACCAAATACTAGAATGCAGGTCATCAGTCTGGAACCCCACATTATGTATCTGATATTTAACACAGTTGAGAAAGTCCAGAAATATTTCACAAGAAGGGTTCTCCATTCCTCTACTGTTGCAGAATACCTATTGCCACCAGGCTCGAAATTCTAATCTAGAAAACTTAGAACTACACGCGCCTTCGGTCTGATCTAAGTATAGTAATAAAAATCATACAATTGCAATGTCCTACCAGTCAATGAATACTTCAGCTTCAACCATAACCAACACAGATCAAAACAATAGATACAAACTCAAGGTTAATCGACCAAAATTGCAGGAAATACGACTTCAGCAACAGAGTGGTCAATGTCTGGAATACTCTTCCTGACTCTGTGGTTTTTTTTCCCAAACTCCAAAAACTAATCTTAGACTATCTACTATTGACCTCACCCCTTTCCTAAGAGGTCTGTAGGGGGGCGTGCATAAGCACACCAACAAGCCTACCATCCCTGTCCTATTGTTTCTTTTATTTTTTAAAAAAATTTTCTCATATGTATCCATGTATTCATAACTATGTTTTTACTTGTACCTATTATCTTGTAAACAATTGACAATAATAAATAAATAAATAAATAAATAAACGTTTAGCATCTTTAACTGCTGAGCCTTGTATTATTAGCATAGCATAGCATAGCATAGAACAGCATAGCAAATAGTGTAATAGTATATACTACATTCCTAATAGTACTATATATACTTCCTAATGTGGACTGATATATCTTGATGTTTATCTATTCAAACAATAACCAAGTCCAGCCCTGTTTAGCTTTCTGAGATCACCTAAGGTCATCTAAAGACAGCTCTCTTGCTAAGCAGGACAGAGTAGAAAACAAATTTAAATGTTGTGTTAGGACAGAAAGAAAGATTTCCTTTCTAAAAAACATTTGCAGAATTTCTTGTCCTTTGAAAAACTTCATTTAAATGCCCATCTCCTTAGCGTCTCTGGTCACAAATAGGATACAGAATGTGCCCATCTCTTAGATGTTTTTCAAATAAAATACTTGTGGAATATTTACTAGCATCTAAAATCAATTAAAAATGCCTTCAACACAATCGTCACAAGTTTAAGTATTCTGCTTCTCCTTCTGTAGTAAAAAAAAAAAAGCTTGCTTGCCTGACTAAACTTGTAATAGATGTCTTTCCTGTCCTTGAGCACAAAGAATTAACATCTCAACTTAAAGTAAATCTAGTGGAAATAATGTAGTACTCATCTTATGAAAGTGTTTATTTTTTTTCTCCCAAAAAGCATGTTGTAAGGGAACTAGAATAAGGTATCCTATTCTTGTCTTCTTGTCTGCTGCCTATAACTGGTACTTTGAGCTGTCAGACATGTTACGACTGGCCCCAGACCTGTGAAAGCTTTTCTACCACTTGCAGACAATTTTACTTTTTTTAACACAGGGACTGCCACACGAGGGATTTCATTTCTCACTCACTGTGACCCGAAAATACTTCAGTTTTCTATTGTATATAGGACCTTTAAAAACAAAATCTCAGAAGTGTTAATCTTCATTATACAAGAAACAATAAGATCTAGTAGAATGAAGTAAAATATATCTCATTCATTTGGTTTATATCCACCTTTTCTCAAGTTAATTTAGATGGAGAGGTTGCTTCATTTTATTCCCACAAAGTCTACCTTGTGAAATAAGTTGTGTCATGAGAGAATGACCATCCAATCTCACCAGTATCTGAGCTTAGGTCTTCCCAAGTTATAGTCCAATATCTTAACTACTCTATTCTATTGGCTGTATCGAACAATGTGAGTTTTATGAATCTCCTGGAATTTTTATACGATGATTTTATACTAGTGTTGGGGATTAAATTGGTCCAGGAGGTTTTGTATGACACAGACTAGCATAATAAACCTATGGTACAATCAGTTGACAATAGCTGTAAAAAAATATAGAAACTTAAACTTTGGCACACCAATGGTTAATTTGCAGTTTGCTTGATTCCATTTGCTAGTGTTCAGACTTTGGCTGATTGTATAGTTTTCCAATGGCATAATTAATCTGTGTTTACTTCCTTCATTAATCAGATACCACTGTATATACTAGTCCTGCCATCAGTTGTTATTCTGCTCTTTGTTTCCATGATGGTCTTACTATTTAAGTATCACTTGTACTATTTACTTAAACCTACTTTTTTGCCATCAACTTGATTGCCAATGGTTAATGTAGCCAGTTTTTAACTGAATAAAAATACCCATAGATTTGCAAATATTACCCTGGGCAAATCAAGACATTCTGGAAATATGTCCTTATAAGAGATTAATTTAGTCTAGAATATTCACATTTTACTCTTTCTGTATACAACCTCCTGAAACATCACCTAATAACCTCTAATAAAATCCAACCAGTTTTTAACTAGCTAATAAAAAAGCCCTGAAATACACACTGAACTCTCTCTTTTCTTTTTAGAAATAAATCTAATTCTCTTATTAAGTGGTGCCATCTTTGTGTTTATATCTAAACACTTGTCATTTCCTCCATCTCCTAATTAGAGCTATATTTTGAACAGCATTCATTTCTCCTCAAACAAAAATATTTTATCTTATTTTTATGTGCATTGGACCAAGTATATCTGAAGGACAATTTATATAGCTGTTATGCTTTCTCCTAGTCTAATCTAATGTATATGTTGTTAGCATTTGTGTATGTTATAAACATTTTAAAACATACATTTTGTATTCATTTTTAAAGATATATGCAATGTTTTTGTACTCTCCACATGCAACCCTTCAAACCTAAGTTGACAAAATTTTAAGAAGGATTCCAGTTGTAATGTTGCTTGAGGAATATTAATTAGACTGTTGCCATCACTTGCCATAAACACGTGCGTTCAACACATTTTCCAAACCAAGTCTGCCCTTCCTCAGATGAATGGAATGGTGAGTTCAGCTTGTAGTTCTGTTAAAGGAACCTTGGACTGTTTGTTCAAAAGTGAGATATCAGCATTGACCAATAATCAAAGATGAATAAGAAGAAAATCCTTGCCAAGAACTCTTTGAAAAGTGTGTGTTCAGAGCATGGGTGGGGCATTAACAGAGCAAAGTGTGGAGAGCCATTCAGTGCACCAGTAACAAAAGTTTTGTTTCATGTTGGCTGAGATGAGGAAATGACTTTTTCATGAAAGAATCTCACTCTTTCAACACCTATCACCTTTCTTTGTTCAGCACTTGGTTCTTTCTTCTTTTGAACAGGGAATAAAATATGGAACCAACATGATGTAGTGGTTAAGGTGCTGGATAGGACCTGGGAGATTCAGGTTTAAGCAAATCCTCAGCCATTCTTAAAACCACTCTTTCTTCACTTAACTCCATACAGTTGGAGAAGGGAGTATTCTGCATACTGCCTAAATTGCTTAGGAGAAAATGAAGATATATATATCTAACAAATAAAGTAAGAGGGTTTTTGAAAACAAAAACAAAAAACCTTGCTCCCTCACCAGATTGCAAGGAGCATAGTGGCTCACTTGGTTAGGGCACTGGTTTGATGATCAACAAGCCCATGTTCAAGACTGGGGTGCTACTGTGTGATGGAGCGAGTTCCTATAATTTGCTCCAGCTCCCTCCAACCAAGCAGTTTGAAAGCATGCAAGCTTGGGAAGTTGAATAGGTACCATTTTAGAGGGCACATTAATGAAAGGAGCTCCCAAACAGGTGTCCCCCGACAACGGAGATGTCACTGGCCAATCCATTCAACCCAGAAGTCCCTTGGTGCTTCCAACATGAACGTGAGTGACCAGATTGGATGGATATAAGTCTTTTTATCTCTTTTTGCAAAATTTGGATTCTTCCCTTAAACTCAGCTTCTCATTATTTTTTTCTTCATCTATTTGTGAAAAAGCTAGACATTTTATGGATAATATAAAAACCTATCCTAGAAATCTTTAATATTTGAAGTTTTTTTTAAATATAACAAATAAATAATGGTTTTGTTAATTTAAAATTAAAGGACATATAGCAACTTGAAGAGATAAACCTTTTGTTAATAATGATTCAAAGTTGAATTCAACACATTCAACTCAGTTATATATTTTTAGCAAGCTGAGTTTCATGAAGCAAAGTCATAATAAATTATATTTGAGTAGATCAGTTATCTAAACAACCAAACCTCTCTTCTCCCTCAAAAAGCAATTATTCAAAAATATTTTTAATAGTGACACTGAGATCCTTTAAAAGTGCTATGAAAAGGAGAGGGAAGAAAACCTTAATAAAAGGAAGAGGGGGAATCAAAGGTGGAAAGAGAAAGGAAAATTTTTGTATTCTCTGAGTGATGGAAATAAATAACAAAGCTATTCATTTCAGTTCAAAGAGCAGATAACTAAGAGGTCTGTAAGGAGTGTGCATAAGTGCACCATCGTGCCTCCCATCCCTATCCTATTGTCCCCATTTATTTGTACCTATTTCCTGTATTCTTACTCATGTTTATACTTATGCCTATTATCTTGTAAGCGATTGACAAATAAAATAAAATAAATAAATAAAAGAGCTGCGGTGGCACAGTGGTTAGAGTGCAGTACTGCAGGCTGCTTCTGCTGGCTGCTGGCTGCTGGCTCTCAGCTGCCTGCAATTTGACAGTTCAAATCTCACTAGGCTCAAGGTTGACTCAGCCTTCCATCCTTCCAAGGTGGGTAAAATGAGGACCAAGATTATTGGGTGCAATATGCTGACTCTGTAAACCGCTTAGAGAGAGCTGTTATTGCTATTGCTATAACTTTTATTTTTTTCTCTCTTTAAATTTTTATTTTAGTTTGAAAATTGCCCAGGTAATAGTGGGAAGTTAAAGCAAGTAGAGTGGTGTCTTACCTGTTCTGGAGAGGGTCTGTGATTGGAGTGTGTCCTTCCAGGAGATCTGTGGTGGTGATGGTGGTGATGATGGTGATAGTGATGATGGTCATCATCATAGTTGTCTGCCATCAGTTTCATTCTATTCTGAGTCTGAAGGAAATAAAGGAAATAAACCCATTAAATTCTAGAACACAGAGATAACATTATACAATACCTCTACTATAATACCAATATTTCTCCCTAAACAAAGTATATTATATGAAATATGTGATAGCTGATATCAAGAATTATAGAACAAGTGGTGACATTTTTGTGGTTAATAACTTGTTATGGATCCACAGATGAATCAACTTTCAGAATTATCTCTGTCATGATTCCCTGCTATTCTCAAGAGCATATTGATTAATCATGTTCAGCAACACTTTTGAGTTTCTAGCTGAAAAATAAAGTTTGTTCCATGATAACTAACAATATGCAACTATTTTACAACCCATTTAGAGCAGCCCTCAAGAACTGAATGAGTAAGAACATGATAGATAGATGATAGAGATAGATAGATAGATAGATAGATAGATAGATAGATAGATAGATAGATAACAGATAGATGATAGGTAGACAGATAGATAGATAGATAGATAGATAGATAGATAGATAGATAGATAGATAGATAGATAGATAGATAGGCAGGCAGAGACAATAAATGCAGGCAATATGGATGGATTGTTAGATGGATGGAACGAACCAACCATCTCATGGAATCAGCAAGAATACCTTACACAAAAACCTTCATGGACTGAAGATGCACACTTTTCTACAAGTTCCACATCCACCCATCAATTTTAATACTGGACCATCAAACATAAATTAAGATGCATGTGCTTCATAGATTGAATGTTTATTTACAAAAAACCATACTTTTAAAAACCACGTATTCTAAACTATGCACATAAGCTAGCCATGGATCACTCCTATTTTATTGAAACTCTTGTATTTTGCATTTCAGATTCACCATTGTTTAAATGCAGTGTAAAGATTTAGAGTTAATGGACCTAGTAGATAAATATAGTAATCAGAACTTTCTAGCTCTACACATATCATCTAAATCAGCGGTGTCAAACTCACGTCATCACAGCATCTTCACATTACACACCAGAACTTTTTTCCCCTTTGCCAAAGAAGGTGGGGGTGGGGACAGCACGTGATACATCCAGCCTGTGGGCCGGGAATTTGACACCCCTGATCTATATCAGGGGTCACCAACCTTTTGGACCTCAGGGACCACTAAATTCATAATTTTAAATCCCACAGACCAGAGATCTTCAGAAAATCTCCCCAAAAAGTCTGCAGGAAAATCCCTCACCCTGCTTTCCTACCAATTGAATGTTCTTTATTTGGGATTGCAGGATACTGTCTCCAGCTCCATTCTCGGGGGGGGGGGGGGAGGACTTGGCTTATTGCAAGGAAAGGCAGAAGCAGCAGAAGTCTTTCTTTCTCTCCCCCTACCTCCACCAGAAATGAATCTTTGCCAGCGCAGCCTCTTAAAGCAGGATGCATTGCAGGGTCCCAAAGAGTTCATTTCTGGTGGAGTTTAAGGGGAGAAAGAAAGGCTTCTCTTTCCTTGCATGCAGACAAAAAGCAGAAGAAGAAAGAGACAGAAGAAGCAGCCGAGTGGCCAAACCAGACATGTGGGGGGGAATGGGAAAGTTCCCTCCCTCCGCCCTTTCCCCTTTCTCTTCACTACCTTCCGCTGTACACTCTATCAACCGTTGCAAGCAATGCAAAGCGCTTGTGTTCTCATGCGGCACATGTAGGTGGTGCAGCCTCTGTGTTCCGCGTGCAGCCTGCGATTAATTCCTTTGGACGGTGACAATTTTCTTGCCTGGACCACCAAAATTTCATTTTGGACTGACACCAGTGGTCTGGCCGAGGTGTGTTGGTGACACTGATCTAAATTGTTGTTGAATCCTCCTGGCCAATAATGTAGAACATGTGTGGGGTGATAAATAAAAATATAAAACATTATGTTACGAACCCTCTTTAATAAGAATTGGAATAGCAAAGACATCCTAAAGTATGTGCCATTATTGGAGGGAAATTTTTTACAGATTTACAAGTCATAAGCTTTTTAATAGGTCTGAAACATAGTTCCTAATCATATATGTGTAAGAAAATCCTTTTCAATCTATGTAACATCTAGTAGATTTAAAGGATTTCAAGGATTTTAAGGACAATTCTCAATTGAATTGTTTTGTCTAACAAAACAAAGCAAAAAAAAAAAAACAGAAAAGGAAGAAAGGAAAAGATGATCTTGTGTTTTAGCAATCAGCTTTCTAAGAAAGAGCAACTCTAAACCTTACCCTATTTCTTCTTTGAATTTTTAAAACATTTTATTTATTTATTTTCTTATTAGTGAACAGCCTTAAATTTCCTACCTTTTAACTGCATCCTATAAAAATGCACAAGTTAAACAAGAAGATATATGCAATCCTGAAAGTGTTTCCTGTAATGAGGTGTTGGGGATTATACTTGTCATGGAATAAGAACTGTGAATGAATGATGCCATATTCTTAATACAGTGCTGAAACATAAATAAAACACCTGTAATATTGATTCCTGCTGAATCCAAACCATTGGCAAAGCAAACACAAAACTACAGCTAATGCAATCTGTGGTACTCTGAGTCTATATAAATCTATATAAAGTGCTTAAATGGATAAACATTAAAATATTTCACAGCATAATTATCCTTCTGAAGCCTTTTTGCTTCAGTGTAACTGCAGCCTGTCTTTTGATTAATATCAAATTATGTCAGAATTTTCTGAGGAAAAGAACATTGTTTTGCTGACTTACACATTGGCTGGAATAATACACAATTTAAGGTCACCTTTTGGTGTCTCTTATGGCATTCTCATAAGAAATATACATTTATATTCATGATGTTTAACTTGAAACATTGCATTTTCAGTGGTTTCAAACTTCCAAGCATGACACAATCAGATGTCTTATTTTAGGGGATGAAATAGGAAGAATAAACGTGTCTAGAAAATATAGCATAATTATATTTTTTCAATCATTTAAATTAAATACTGTGAAATATTGCACTAATTCCTTTTAAGAGTCAAAAGACTCTATAATGCCAAGTATAGTTTTATTTCAGGAAGAAATTAATTAACTAGATTGGAATTTGTCCAGGACCTCAAGGGCTCTACACTTGAGAAACAAAAAAATCCATGGAACTTTTATTGACCCCATATGTTTAAAAGCTTGGGGAGGGTGGTGGAATAAGCCTGCTTCCAACTATACTGGGTCTCTTGGCAATGTAATGAAAAATATTGATCTGGAGGGAAGAGTGCCACCTACTGATTTCTTTCTTTCACCATTTCCTGTAGTTTCATGAATTTCTTAAAAATACGTTGAAGTTCATTGTTTCCAGTTAGCATTGGACAGAATAAAATTAACCATTTTACCCATCTTGAGTTGGTAATATATCTATGAACATATACTCTGGTATCTCTTTGCTTGTATATCTTGAAAAATATGGTTAATCAAGCTTAGTTTAACTTCTTAAATTAGTTTCCTAACTAAAGCCCATGTCACACTGCACCAACGGATGGAAAGAAGATGTAAAACGGAGAGAAACACTTGCCATCCGTTGGTTAACGCGATGCCATCTGTTCGTCTCACTGCGTCCGTTTTTCTTCTCTCATATCCGTCCAGCTCCGTTCGACTGAGGTTCCATCCGCTGAAAAGTTTTGAGCTGCTCAATAATTTTTGAAGCAGAAAATGTATCCACGCGTCCGTTCTGCATCCGCAAGCATCGGGGAACATCCGTTCTGCATCCGTCGTCATCCGTTATGCTCCGCTACGTCGCTAGGCCATCCACTGCGCATCCACGCACTCAAATCCGCTCCAGCAGAAGCGACACACGGGCAGGGAAGCGAACGGAGCGCGGAACAGACCACAAAGCGTTAGTAGGGCACAGACGGAGAAAGGATGAAGCCGGATGCAGCTCACAACACAAGCTTTAAAATGGAAAAACGTTCACAGAGGGGACCTACTCTCAGATATTAAGGATGTCTAGAGGATGCTAGAGGATACAAAAGGACACATAGTGGAAATATTTGCTATAAAAGGGGAGCAACTCAACGCTGGCATCTCACTGTCAGTGCAGCAGCCCGCTGTGCAGACCTCTGCGCCTTCATCTGGATCTTGCTCTTCCACAGATCCAGCCTCTCCAGCATGAATGAACACTACTCTTTTGGAGCACAATCATTCTGCAACAGTGCGAAGCCGTCTACAGGCTCTTTCACTTGTTTTAGCAGGAAGAGAAAAGGAGGCGTTGAAGAGTGTTGGGTACGAAGTTGGATTGGGAGAGAGAGCAGAGTACGGAGTACAAACCAACTGAATGGGAGCTGAGGTAACGAGGACCTCGTGCATTCCAGAACTTATAGGATGGCCTCCAGCTGTTGACGAAGTTGTGGAGCGGCTGACACAGGTCTTGACAAGAGAGCACAACTTCCGGCAGCAGGACCTTGGGCTAAAATTGGCACTGGATCTCGCACCCTGGCCCTCAGGGACCACTACGGAGCATGCAGCTAGGCTTGGAGGTGCCACACAAACCAGCATTGTGGTGAGAGAGTGTGCAGGCGCATCATCGAAGAATTACCTGGAGGAGCCCTCGTGCCCTCCCTGCAGAAGGTGGAAAAACGTTGCAGAGCAGTGGGTATCCAGAGGTGGAACTTTCCCCACATGTTGGAGCCATAGATGGCAGCGAGTGGCCTGCAAGCTCAGCCAAGTTTGGGCTCTCAACTTAATTTCACTACAAGGTTCTAGCATCATTCTATTTCTCCATGGTCGATGCTGACTGAAGTTCATGGTACACTCGACTGTTTCAGGCACGATTAGCTTCAGATGCCCAGGTATACAATGCCAGTGACCTCAAGGAAGGGCTGGAAGCACGATCATGGGCTTCACAGATCAGACCCCTGCCAACGACACGCAAGATGTGCGCTACTTCATTGTGGGGATGACACCTTCTCTCAGAACCTACCTCATGAAGCCCTACACTTCAGATTGCCCACGCGTGAAGAGAGGATTCTTCACTACAGGCGTCCAGGCAAGGCAGGTGTGGAGAATCCTTTGGCATCCTGGCCAACAGGTTAGGTACTCTCACCACCATGCGCTCGCCCAGAGACGTGAGGAGGATCGTGAAGCTTGCGCTCCTACACAATTCTCATGCGACCCGCTTACCTCAGTCTGCAGAAACTAGGCTCGTGGACCTCCAAAGGCAATGGGGAGATGGAGCCTGGGATGGAGGCAGGGCGAAACTGATAGACCTGAGGATGTCAAGGCCAACAGGAGCCTGCACATGAAGGAAGAGCAGCGCAACCTCTGAAACTCTGGTGCAATCCCCAGTGGAGCAGTGGAGTGCAGGAAACGGATTGATAGATGATTAATGGATGCTTCTTCCTGTCTCATCACACTGATGATATTTGGCATGTAGTTTGGGTAGGCCTACAATGAACAGGAACATTAATAAAGAGTTGTGTTTATGTTTCAATGGTGGATCAAATGCTACATTGTTATTGAATAGCATGGCCAAGTGTGTGGACCTGGGAGGGTGGAACATAAGTCCATATCTGCACATGGAGTTTATTCATCCCAAGCTATTATCCCCAGTCAATCTGCCATCCACAGGTTCTACCCATCCAAAGTTATACTGCCCATCCCACTGTATCCTTACCATCCCAAAGGTATCTCCCATCCCACTGTATCCTTACCATCCATGAAAAATAAAGACCAAGTGTGTGAAAGCAAAGAAATCTTTATTAATAACAAGCCTGTAAGAAAATGACCCAAGTCAAGTGTCAATAAAGTAACAGGTAGCCACAGTCGGATTCTGGCACCGTAACGTGGACTACGAGGGGGTGTAGCAGTAGTCAGGAGTGAAGAGGTCGGATGAGTGAGAGGGCTAGTGTCTGAGGCATGAGTGGTCTGAGTGCCACTGGGTGCCTGAGGCGGCTTGGCTGTGGGGTGGTGGAGGAGGCAATGTATGGGAGCTGTCTGTCTGAGCTGGTTGAGGGCTTGGCATCGTGGCATCGGTGGCGTGGGTGCATCGGTGGTCGTCGTGGCTCAGTGATGTGGATGGCATCGGTGGCATCAGTGGAACCAGGCCGGTGGCAAAGGTGGCGTCCGATTGAACCTGTGCTGGACTGGGAAGGGCTGCTGCTGTGCTGCTGGACCTCCGGTAGCCGTAGCTTGGTAGGTGAGGGCTGTGGAAGCTTGGAATGGGAGTGACATCACCTGCGGTGGAGGACAAACCTGGACTGGCTGGGAGTGCAGTTCATCTGGGTCTGAGGGTTGTGCAGGAGATCGGTGACCTGCCTACCACTCTGGTACTGGGGTCGCCATGTCCTGAGGGTCTGGTTTTCACATAGGTGAGGAAGGGCTTGCGGTTGGAGGATGAGGAGTCGTGGTACCAGCTGAGAGAGGAGATCTACGTGGCTCTGATGTGTCTTAATTTAAGGCAGGACAAGGTGGCTCTGCCCCTCCTGTTCGGCTCTCTGGCTTTTCCTGTGGAGGTGAGGACTGGGGTAGATGGGGTTGGACTGTGGGGAAGTGCCGTCTCCTTTCTTCCACTGCACAGGGGTCTTCAATGCGCTCGCCACGGATATACAGCTTTGGGGGGGGTCTCCATCATGCCAACGGGTCCACAGAACTGCCTGGAGACAGGAGCTGACTCTCTGCAGAACGAGGCTGGCTCACAGCAGGTTTGCCTGAGAGAGAGGGTTGTGGAAGGGCTGCTGCCCGGTGGCGGATTCACCTCAGAAGTGCACTTGGCCGGATGACGTTTATCTCTCGTCCCAGCTTGACAGCGGCTGGCCAGATTTCTTGAGGTGCAAGCTTCCGTACCAGGTGTGCCATATGTGCTTCCACCAGCTGAGGAGCACTCCGAAGTGTAGCTCAGGTCTCCACCTTCTCTTCCAAGCATGCTCTTTTGGTGTCCTATATCGAGCCTGTTCCCATCCGCCATAGATACTCATTCTCCTCAGCCACTCTGCAGCACTCAGCTATGTTTCCTCTTCCTGGTATTATGCTCCTCTCGTTTCGCGTATGCCTCTGTCTCCCTTTGGAGACACAAGGCTCATCAGAGGGGGCCTTCAGGTTGTAGGGGCTGCTCCCACCACACCAGCGAGCACAGCAGCAGACAGCACCAGCAGCACTAGCAGCACCAGGGATCTCTCAGCGCAAGCAGAGTAAGTACACAGCGCACAGCAAGCACAGGAGCACCAGCCGGGGACCGGGAAGCATGACAGGAACAGGAGCACGAGCAGGACCAGGAGAGACGGACCAGCAGGACCACGAGCACGGCAGGAACAGCAGGACAGCAGGATGAGGAGCAGCACCACGCAGAGTAAGCACAAGCAGAAGCAGCAGAACAAGCTTTAGCAGGTAAGCACAGCAGAAGCCCACTGCAGAAGCACTTCAGCGATTAAGCAGCCAGAAGAAGCATTAGCCAGAAGGCAGCATCAGCAGAGTAAGCACTGCAGACACACCGCAGAAGCAGCCATCAGAGAGTAGCACCAGCAGAAGCCCACACATAAGCAGATCATATGCTTCATGAAGCAGAAGCAGCAGAAGCCCCAGCGAAGAGCGAGCCCATCTGCAGAAGCCCCAGAGAGAAGCAGAGTGTGAGGGCCTAGGGGGTGGGAGGGTGGCCTTTCCCTCTTGCCAGAGGCTGGAAGCAGAGGCTGAGGCTTATCTTCTTCCATTGGTTGTGGGGTTGTGAGGCAGGCTGGTGGCAGGCGGCTGGAAGGTCAGGGGCAGCAGGCTGGCCAGGCAGGCTGGCAGGGCAGCTTGGAGCTGTGTGTGAGCAGGTCTTTATCTGAATGTGACCTGCTTGAGAGTGCTTCCTTTTATTATCGCGGGGCTGACGCAATGCATCCTCCCCTGCGTATTGAACATAGGCAATGACCGCTACGGCTCCGGTAGGCTTATCTTGCATTCCCTCTTTCCTTCTGCATGCCGTTTTGCGCAAGTCCAGAAGACGCTTGCGGTGTGCCATCCGCTTGCTCCAATCTGCTTCCGGGCATCCCACTTCCCGTGCGCACGTCTCACTCCTCGCCTACGTCTCCGTCGTTTCGTGGCCGCGCTCTGGTTATGCAATTTTTGCCCTTTTGAGAGCGGATAACAACGGAATGGAACATTTTTCTCGTCCGCTGTGTCCTTTTTACAAACGTTTTGCATCCGTCGGCCAGTGTGACAGGGCCTTAATATTCAATAAGTTCAGTGACAGATGATTCAGTAACATTGTATTTTTCTTCAAGACATTTTGACTTCAGCTTGTGAAACTTGATTTCAGTTCCTTTAAGTACAATGACAGTTTTAATTGTAAATTTAACTTCATATTTTGTTTTTGCATGTCAGTGTTAGGTATTTCATTTGCAGGATCAGGAAGTGACAACAATATTGCACAGAATGAAAAGACACATTATTTCCCTATTGTGGAAAACCTTTAGGAAATATGTCTGAGTAAATGCTTATGAAAACTTGCAGTAGGAATTATGCTCATATAGGAAGAGGAAGAGGGGATCAGATACATAAGCAATTATACTATGGAAAAATATTCTTTTGAATAAATAATTCCTCCTTGGCAACATATTCCCCTGGCTATATTCAATCTGATATTTCACTTAGCAGAGCCAAATTATAATAAAAAGATTGATTGTTAAGGATTATCACTTTGTGAAGCAAGTCCCTGGATAATACATTCTGCAATTATTCTGTTCGCAACCAAACAATGAAAATCATATTGTAATATAAGCTTGGCATCTTCAGATGTCATGTGCTTAGTTCAGGTCCCAGTAGGAAAAGGTCTGAACAAAAAGTCTTTGATGACTATGCTAATATACTTCAGATATCAGATATATGAAAAAATCATTTAGAAAATTTTATTGTAGAATCTTTGCTTATGAACGTATCCACACAGCATTTGTTAGAAATTATGTTTTGAGATATTAATTCCAAATAATGTGTCCTAGTCAAAATATCAATCCACCCAAATGTGAAGGATTTTATTAGATAATAAATATCAATACAGTAGCAACAGCACTTAGACCAGGGGCCCTCAAACAACAGCCTGTGGGCCAGGTACTGCCCATTGAAGCCATTAATCTGACCAATGCAGGACCATGAGGCTGCCCCACCCCCATCTTTCCACCTACCCACCTGCCTTCTGGAGGCCAGTGAGGCCAAAAACAGGACACATGGAGGTCTCAGGAGGCCAAACGGGGTGGCATTTTTGGGCGGCAGAGTAGTACTAGAAGCTGATGTGGCCAAAAACTGGATATGTGGAAGCCCCAGGAAGCCAAAATTGGGCCTGTTTTTGCGCGGTACACTGGTACTGGAGGCCAGGGAGGCCAAAAACAGGAGGCCAAAAACAGGAGGCCAAAAACAGGTCTATTTTTGGCCTTCTCAGCCTCCAGAGAGAGAGAGAGGGAAGGAGGGAGAGAGAGAAAACATGCACACACACAAATAGACATCCTTCACACAGACCCTAAGGCAGCCACATTCCTTCACTAATCTGCTTTCCATCCCCAGTAGCATAACAAATTAAAGTTTAATTTGTGTGTATTGTTTAATGGACTGCTAAATTGGACACACCCACCCAACCGCATGGCCCTCCACTAATCTGAGGGACCATGAATTGGCCCCATTTAAAAAGTTTGAGGACCCTGACTTAGACTTATATACTGCTTCACAGTGCTTTACAGCCCTGTCTAAGCAGTTTACAGAGTCAGCATATTGCCCCCAACAATCTGGGTCCTTATTTAACTGACCTTGGAAGGATGGAAGGCTGAGTCAACCTTGGGCTAATGAGATTCGAACTGCCAAATTACAGGCAGCTGGCAGTCAGCAGACGTAGCCTGCAGTACGGCATACCAACCACAGCACCACCACAGCTTGTTATACAATATACTTACAAGGAGAAGAAGCAAATTGTCTATAGCTTAATAAAATAAAAAAGTGATAACTTTTGAATGACTTATGATAGTATATCCCTTCATTATTTGATTTGTCTGAAATATAATTTGTGTGTATGGAAGACAAGTGCATAGGTGCTAAAATATTTCTGTGCCATTTTTAAACTTATTTGAAAGAGCAATGAAAGTGCCATCCCAATCTCCTAGGGAATATCTCTCACAAGTTTGTAGTAAGAGTGAGAGTACAGTAAGCAGAATGTAATTAATTTCATGCAACTGGACAATGTTTACACTGGCATAGCATTTCTCTTTTTAACAAATCTCACTGTGTACCAACAAATATATAGTAACAATAAACCTTGGTTCACAGCTAAACTTAAGCAGCTACGCTGTTCCAAAGAGGAAGCTGACAGAAAAGGTGACAGAATGCAGTACAATCAGGCCAGAAACATATTAACAAAAGAGATCAGACCAGCAAAAAGAAGCTACTTTGAAAAGTTAAGGAATCAGTTCTCAACAAATGAACCAGCAAACATGTGGAAAACTCTTAAAAACATCACTGGCTTCAGCAAACCTCTTTCCCAGGCAGAGGGAAATCAACAACTAGTAGATGACCTGATTGTGTNACCTCTGGTGATCACAGAAAAAGAAGTGCAATATCTATTACACAGACAAAAGCCAGGAAAAGCACCAGGGCCAGACAAGATAACGCCTTCTTGCTTAAAAGTCTGTTCTGACCAATTGGCCCCCATCTTCACCCAATACATCAATAGATCATGAGAGATGTGCTATGTTCCTTCCTGTTTCAAATGCTATACTATCATCCCAGTGCCAATGAAGCCCTCCATCAAGGAACTGAATGACTACAGACCAGTTGCTCTAACATCTGTAGGTATGAAAACCTTTGAAAGGCTTGTGCTGTCCCACCTGAAAACAATCACAGATCTGTTGCTAGATCCCATGCAGTTTGCATACTGAGCAAATAGATCGACAGATAATGCTGTTTATATGGCTCTGCTTTACATCCTACAGCTAAATTTGACATCATATTTGTCTGTGAAACATGGCTCAATGCATCTCTCCTGACTCCATTATCACAGTAAGAAACTATCATGTTTACTGATCAGATCGTGAAATCCATAGAGGAGGTGGTGTTGCTATCTTCCACAAAAAGTCCTTACATCTAAAAAACATCCAACTTACCCAAGAGCTTGCTATTCCTGAAACCATCATAGGTGAATTGTCCTTAAATATCACATTTCAATTCTTACTATGTTATAGAGCCTCTGATTATGACATCGAACATGTAAACAAGTTAAATTCACTTCTAACATGGGCAACATCCTGCCCACACACTTTTATCTTTCTTGGTGACTTCAATCTACCTCACATT
>BHFT01001742.1:0-19675 GCA_004320025.1 Laticauda laticaudata
GGTTCCTAATGAACCAATCCACTACTGGCCTTTTTGGCCAATCAGAATTGACTACTTGGAACCTTCCAAGTTATACTGAATAGTACTGACTTCCTTTTGCCTAAAAGAGCAGTTATAATAAAGTATAAAAAGTATGGAAAAATGAAAGTGCTACTGTTTGTAGAACAACAGCAGCAGGAACAGCAGCAGATTATGTAAATGGAAAATGAACCCCAATAGAACAGATATTTATATGTTGAAATACAGTTGTAAGTTTTCTTATCTTGGGGCACACATTTCTCTTATCAGACAAGTGTGGCCCAATGCAGCTTCATAGCTGTCCTAAAATTATTTTATTCAAAAGAAGCACATTTTATTTTTGCTGCTTGAATGGTTTTTCTTGCTAAAATTATCTCTCAGCTTCTTTATGGTGTTCCAATTTTCAATTTTACAAAGTTTAATAACCTGGAAACTGTCCAGTCCACATTTATATGAGCAATGCTCACAATTACAAGATACATCAAGAATAGTGTTTTATAGTTAGAGACAGGTTGGTTTCTGTGAGTGCCAAAGTCTGATTCTATCTCCTTAATTTCTGGTTAAAATTGTTGTTGTTTTTTTCTCCTGTAGATTTGGAGAAGGGTCACTGCTTCTCATTTTCACTGCTTCTCATTTTAAATCATCCTGGCTAACAAAACTAATAGCAAATTCTAATTCTTAAAACTTTCTCTGGAAAGTAGCTATCATTTGGATTTGAAAATTCCAGGAGTCATCTTAAACAATATATCTCGGATATTGATTTTCAAATCAGTTTAACCTTAGTATCCAGCCTTACAGTTTATGAATTTTTTTCACATGGCTATGTGGATTTTTTTTTTTTCACATCATCTTAATGTCTCTTAATTCTAATACTGAAATTTTGTCAGGCTTTCACCTTTTTTTAATTAAAAGTTTTTTTTATTTTTATTTATTTTTACACAACTCTTCATGCGAGCAGCATGATTCCAGATTATAACGCTTGTACATAGTCATACTTTCATTTCCATTAATTTTATATAATGTCATCTCATATCATTATCCATTTCACTCATCTTTAAATAAATCTGCATTTCATATTTCAATTCATTAGTTCAGTGTCAATATCATTTTGTCCACACATAGGTTTTCAATTCTTTAACCCCTATTATTTCCATTTTCAGCCTACCACTATTACCCTTAATTTTCTCGAAGCTGATATGTAATAAACAATCTTAAAAAAGTAAAAGAAAGCCAATGTATTTAGGACACCACATGGTGTTTTCCATTCCCTGACTTTAATCAAAATAAAATATTCTCATTATACACTTCTAATATCTATTAAATAATCAACTGTATATTTTAAAATGTATATATTTTAAGATACCTCCCCCAAAATTGCTAGAGTAACTTCTTAATATGTCTCATTTTATCTTCACTTTATTTGTAATCATTAATAATCATGTTTTTTCTTCATTTTCCCCTAGGCAAAGTTTGTCTATAAATTTTTATTCATTTCCATTCCCCTGTTTTTAATCCTCCAAAGAAAGGCTTCATAACAGCAAAATTCATATTATGAATTATTACAATTCCTATACACACACACACACACATATTACAGTCCTAAAATATTTCCCACAAGTTTTAAACTAAGTACTAATATATGTTCCCATGTGATATCCCCCTTATAAAATCCCTAATCCTTATCTCTAAATTTCTCAGCTTTATTATTTCTTTTAATTTTAGCCAGCTTTCCCTTTTCTAAGTTTCCCTGGTCTTTCTTCTTTTTTCCTTCTAGTATTATTTTTATTCACCTCTGCATGTCAGCCATGTTTTCCCCCACCCTTTCTGGTTCTCTTTTTTGGGGTTTCTTCTCATATAATTCCTTCTTCTTAGTCTTGGTCTTCTTAGTCTTAGTCTTATCTCTTTTATTTGTTGTCTCGATTGTCAGTGTCTCTATTTTAAATTCTTTTATATCCTTTGGCAATGGTCCTTCTTCTCCATATTTTTGTAGGCTGTTGTTTTCCTCTTCCAACTCGTCATCTCTGGGCTTTCTTTGTTTTTCTGCAAGCTGCAACGACATTACTTTACTAATCATTGTATCCAGCAATCTCATTCTTTCTTTTAACATGCTTCTCACAGTTTGCAGGTCCGACTTAAATTTTTTGATTATTTCTTCCATTTTTTTTAATTAAAGATCTAATTTTTCTATTATAGTTCTTGCCAAAATTTCTGTTTCTCTCACTTTCTCTTTCTTCTGTTTTTTTGTCATAGTCAACCTCCAGCAGTCCCAAAATATTGTATTCCTTTATATTTTACTGTAACCTCCACTTTTTAAAAAAAGCTTCCAGGGTTCTTGTTGTATTAATAATCTTTTATTCCATTTCTTCTTTCTTTCGAATATTTATATGACCAATAATTTCCCATAAAAGCATAAAAGAGGAAAATCTTTAACCATTAGGTGGTACTCTATATCACTTTATTTTCAATTTTTTTAAAAATTTTTAATTTTCTCTTCTATAGTAGTAATGCTAAATACACTACTAACATGGGCAACATCCTGCCCACACGCTTTTCTCTTTTTTGGTGACTTCAATCTACCTCATATTAACTGGACCCTAAACGAATGTACAGCTGAACCCATACATGCAACCTTCTACAATGCTGTAACAAATCTGGGACTGGAACAACTAGTAACCAACAATACTACAATACTAGGCGTTAACAGACTACCTCAAAACTCATCTCTGCAATAGGTTGAATTCAATTTACAGAATACAAATTAAGGGGAACCCTTTTTCCAACAGTGGACCATAACATGATTTGACTTTTGTCTCAACATATGTCCCACGAAAATCATCGCAACAAACGAAAATCCCAATTATAACTTCTAAAAAGGTAACTAGGATCTTTATAATCAGTGATCTCTCTCTCCCTTGATTGCAATTTCTATTCATTGGATACAATACTGTGAAGACCCATGAAAATATTCTTATAGAAATCAAAGATCCATCAAACTATAATGTACCAATAACAGCTCCCAAAACCAGGGAAAAACTGATTACACATAACAACAAGGAAGCTTCAATACAAAAAGAAGAGCACTTTGGTGAAAAACAAAATCTGGTCATGTTGCCAACTTCAAAAGCCGATACAAAAATCTACACCACCTGGATAAAAACTGAATGCACTAATTATCATATTAAGAACAAGAGGAACCTTCTACGGCGCAAATTCTACCCTCATGCTTTCTACAATTTTACAAACAACAAACTAAAAGACTCAAGGTCCATCCCACACCCTAAAGGACCTAATGGCAAAGACTCAAACAACGGACACCATCAAAGCAAACCTCTTCAAACCATTCTTTGGCTCAGATTTTGTGAGCATCACGTGGATCAAGATCCCCAGTACTTCCTCGGTCGAACCACAATATCTAATACATATGATTTTACAGAAGACATTGTTGAAAAAGCACCTGTTGCAATCTAAAACCATCTCCATCTATTGGACCGGAGGGAATATGTGCTACTTCTTAAAAAGCTATCCACTATCATAGCTGAACCTCTAAGCATAATCTTTGAAAAAATCTTTCAGAAAAGCTCCTTGCCCAAAACTATGGTCACAAGCCCACAGTTCATCCCCATCTTCAAAAGGGAAAGCCCAGCCTAGTTGGAAATTACAGATCAATCTTCTTTATGCTGCATCACCTCTAAAGTCGTGGAATCAATTATTAACTAATCAATTATCTTCCACTTGGAGACAAACCAACCTTCTCTAATAAACAATTTGATTTCAGAAAAAAAAATCTACTCCTGTAATCTGCAACTCTTCCACTGCAAAAACATATGGATTACACAACTCGATCAGGCAAAACAATAGACTCAATCTACCATAGAGACTTCTTGTAAAGCCTTTAACATTCAGTGACTCTACACGACAAACCTACTCCTAAAAACTAAAATCTTATTGGTATTCTGGTACACTTGCATAACTCGATAGAAGCGATTCCTAATCAAACAGACAACAAATGGTCAAAAATTGGGAGCGTCCTATCAAATTCTGTACGCTGTCAACAGTGGTGTCCTCAAGGCAGTGTTTTAGGAGCAACTCTCTTTATGACTCTATCATAAAATGAACTCTGTGACAATCATATTAAGAGAGGAGCTGCATTGTCTCTTCGCTAATGATATAAAGGCGATTTTCAACACCACAGACAAACTACTACTACCCTCCAAAAAAAGACCTTGACTATGTATCAGAATGGTCAATCAAATGGCAACTTCAAATCTCAACAAATAAATGCTCTGTCTTACGATATTGGGCAGAAAAAAATCAGAAAATAAAAGACAAGCTAAATAATCAAGCCCTTGTTGGGAGGATCCAGAACTTTTCAAGGACCTTGGAGTACTTATCTCTAATGATCTAAGCCCACTGTAACTACATAGCCAAAAAGGCATTAAGAGTTGTTAATCTAATCCTACGTAGCTTCTTCTCTAGTGATATCACACAACTAACTTGAGCATACAAAACTTTTGCTAGACCTATACTTGAATACAGCTCATCAGTCTGGTACCCCTCTAATATAAATACAATTGAAAAAGTCCAGAAATATTTCACAAGAAGAGTTCTACGCTTCTCTACTCATTACAGAATATCTTATGCCACCAGACTTGAAACTCTAGACCTAGAAAACTCTAGAACCGCCTCCGGTCTGATCTAAATATAGTATATAAAATCATACAAATCATATAGTATAAAAAATCATACAAATCATACAGTATATTAAAATCAGCAATGTCCTACCTGCAAATGAATACTTCTTTAATCATAACAACAAAAGAGCACACAATAGATACAAACTCAAGATTAACTGAACCAAACTTGACTGCAGGAAATATGACTTCAGCACCAGAGTGGTCAATGTTTAGAACACTTACCTGACTCTGTGGTTTCTTTCCCAAACCCCAAAAACTTTAACCTTAGACTGTCTACTATTGATCTCATCCCCTTCCTAAGAGGCCTGTAGGGGGCGTGCATAAGTGCACCAATTGTGCCTATCATCCCTGTCCTATTGTTTCTTTTTATTTTTCTTATGTATCAATCTCATGTATTCAAAACTATGTTTATTCTTATACCTGTATCTTTTAAGCAATTGACAAATCAAATAAATATTAAAAAAACAGTGTGTCTTTGGGTAAAAAGACAATGATGATTTTGTTGCTTCCTATGTATTTCACAGATAAAACCTGGGACCCAATGAAGCAAGTCCCATTGCAAACACAGATTCTTTCTTTCTTCCTCTTCCTCCTGTCTTCTTAAGAGAAATGCAAGATACTTTGTGAGAAGTATTGAGGCTAAAAACAAAATGTGCATAGATAACTTTCATTATTAATAATAAATGATCCCTTGCCAAACTGAAGTAGATATGGAAGAAGGACGTTATGTCTTCTGATGATTCTTACCACATACAGAATTGCATTCATCAGTTGAGGATTTAGGTTTGCCATTTGGAAGTGCTCCTTAGCAATCAAGTTCATTTGAGGATAATGTTCCTAACAATCTCTCCATATGTATGCTAGTTTTATACACTGAAAGTCTTTTTGATCCTGAACATTCTAGCATCTTAAAATGTTTAAAAAGTAGTTTATAAAGCAGGGGTCTCCAATCTTGGCAATTTTACGACTTGTGGACTTCAACTTCCAGAATTCCTCAGCCAGCACATGCACAAGTCGTAAAGTTGCCAAGATTGGAGACCCTGCTATAAAGGTTACTTTATTGTTAAGAATTTTGTATATATAAAGAATGAGATACTACATCAAATGTGATTGAGATGCCTGTTCCTATGCAAGAATATGTCTTTTAATATTTTAATGGCTGTTCCCAGGCTGGTGACTGGCTCTACAGGCAAAAGGGAAAATGCAAACCCTAGGTGTTTTGTTTGTCAGTTTTGGTTCTTTGCCTATCTTGTCAGTTTTGGTTCTTTGCCTATTGTGCTGCCTTTTCAGAGATAATAGCTATCTTTTGTTTATGAATAGAGTGGCCTGATTTTATGAATCGATACAAAATATCGATTCATAAAGTTAGCCTCTTCAGGCTTCTGCTTGAGGCTGTTTTTCTGTAGCAGAAAGACAAGGACTGCTTTCTTCTTTTGTTAAGGAGATTTTTCTCCTCTTTTTCCTGCAGGGGAAATATTCCATTCTGTCTATTTTAATATTCTGTAGAATATTTTATTCTGGGGCAGTGGCTTTCCACACATTATAACTTCAAACAACACTAGACAAATGATTGTAAGTTGAGGACTCCTTATAGGTTCCCATATTTCAAAACGAACTCATTTCCAGACTGAAATCATTTTTTCTGCTGCTGTTATTCAATATCAAAAATTTAAGCATAAGGATCAAAAATCCTTACTGTCACTGCAGAGTTGTTAGTAGATCTATTGCCTGCTATCTTAATGAATTGTTCTTCAAATGACAGTTTTTACATCGTTAAAATAACAGTATCTTCCAGGGATGGGATTCAAAATTTTTAACAACCAGTTCTGTGGGCGTGGCTTAGTTGGTGGGCATAGCTTAGTGGTCATGTGACTGGGTGCACATGGCTTGGTGGTCATGTTATTGAATGGGCAGGGCCAATTCAATATCACTCACATTGAGACATGCATCTCCTCTCCTGGCCTCTCATGACTATGGGGATGCTGCAACAGTCGTAAGTATGAAAAACAGCCATAAGTCACTTTTTTCAGTGCCATTGTAACTTTGAATGGTCACTCCACACAAGCAAAGTACCAGCAAAGGAGGGGAAAAAACTCCAGAATGTTTCCTTCCTGCCTTCCTTACAGGATTAGGCCAGTAATTTCTTCTAACAACCAGTTCTCTGAACTGTTTAGAATGTTAACAACCAGTTCTATGGAATAGGTGCAAACTGGTAGAATCCCACCCCTGGTATCTTTCCATTAGTGTAGGGCTGCCAAACTCAAGGCCTGGAGCGCTCAGATCTGACCTGCAGGGTTCTCTGAAAACAGTAAAGGAGTCCTGCAGTATCTCTGCCGGTGAAAACAGATCTTGGGAGGGCGAACCCTCCCAAACTCCATTTTTTCTGGCAGAGGGTTGCAGGAGGCCATTGCAGTCAAAAAGGGATTTTGCAAGGACTGCATGTAGCTCTCCCAAGCTCTATTTTCACTGGCAGAAGGTTGCAGGAAACCATTGCAGCAAAAAATGGAGCTTGGGAGCCCATTTTTTCTGGCAGAACATTCAGGCCACTATATCACCTGCACGAGTGATCTTGAACTGGCCGCACCCACCCTGACCATGATCCTCTGGTCCCTCCAAGGTCAAACACAACCCTGATGCGGCCCTCAATGAAATTGAGTTTGACACCCCTGCATTAGAGAAAGGCATATGCCTACTTGGGTTTTAAAAGTTCAATAGTTAAAAAGAAAATTGCATAGTAGAACTTTGGTAAATGATTAAATGGACTATTGTGGAATCTAACATTGCTGGATGTTTAGAAATTGAAATGGTAAAACTCAGTTTTATAACATTTTTTGCAACCTGTGTTTATTTTAAATGATCAAAATCTTAATGTTAGTCTTTGGTAAGCCACATGCTGATCTTGATCTCTACTTTAGATTAACTGTCTTGATAAAAAAAACATAAAGCAGATTGATGCATTATCAATTGTGAGAATCTCACCTTTGCTATTGCTACATCTTCTATAATATTCAAATGTGAATAGTTGCATAAATCTTCTGAGATTATTTTTATGTCTATATCTCAGTCACTATCCATAGAATCATTTTTATTTTCCATGATCTTGGAGATCTTTTCTCAGATACTTTCAATCACTAGAATGAATCAGATGAGAATTTTTGCAATACATTTATATCGTCACATATCAAGGATATCTAAGCATAAAATACTGGGAATCAGATGTACTGTAAAACTATTATCTTAATTGGAACATAGTCTTTAAAAAAAATCTTGTGAATTGTTCACACACAAAAAAGCATATTAAACTTAAAATGTACAATAAACTTAAAATGTGAAAAATTCCTTAGGTATTCAGTGAAACCCCTCCTACAGAATATGCTTTGGAATTAGATTTTATATTTACAAGCACTGATAAAATAACTTACCTTTTCAAATTAATTTGATAAATAATGGTGAATATTTCAATATAATCTGCATATAATTTCTCCATATACAGCACTGGCTTCTTATCTCTACATAGGGAAGCACGGAACAGATTTGGAAAAATCTGGATTGATTTAGACCAATTTTTAAAAAAGTCCACTTAGCACAAGTGTTCCTGAAATTATTTTAAAGCACTCTGTGAACTGCACTGGATCGGAAATATCCAACCTTGCCGACTTTAAGACTTGTGGACTTCAACTCCCAGAATTTCTCAGCCAGCAAGGTTGGAGACTTCTTCTCTGAATTCATCTTTAGTGGCTATATAAAGTCTTAAAGCAATGCTTCACTAAAAACTGATCAAATCACCCTATAGTTTAAAAGCAGGGGTCTCCAACCTCAGCAACTTTAAGACTTGTAGACTTCAACTCCCAGAATTCCTTTGCTGGATGAGAAATTCTGGGAGTTGAAGTCCACGAATACCAAGGTTGGAGATACTTGATTTAAAGCAGGGGTGGGATTCTACCAGTTCACACCTATTCGCTAGAACTGGTTGTTAACATTCTAAGCAGTTCTGAGAACCAACTGTTAGAAGGAATTACTGGCCTAATCCTGTAAGGAAGACAGGAAGGAAACATTCTGGTGTTGTTTACAGAAACTCCATCTCTGTTAACCTTTATTACATTCTTGACAGGACTAGACTTCCTGACTCAGGAACTTCTCTGGAGTTTTTTTCCCTCCTTTGCTGGTACTTTGCTTGTGTGGAGTGACTATTCAAAGTTACAATGGCACTGAAAAAAGTGACTTATGACCATTTTTCACACTTACAATTGTTGCAGCATCCCCACAGTCAGGAGAGGCCAGGCGAGGAGATGCATGCCTTGATGTGAGTGATGTTGAGTTGACCACACCCATCCAGTCACATGACCACCAAGTCACACCCACCAACTAGGCCACTCCCACAGAACCGGTTGTTAAAAAAGTTGAATCCCACCCCTGATTTAAAGCACTTTCTGTCTATCTAAGATCAATCAGGGTGTGGGAGCAGTTCTAACACTGCTTTGGATTTCATTCACCTTCATAACTCTCAGCATCTTTTAAGTGGCCATTCAAAATCTTAACTTTGCTTTTATAAGTATTTCTGGAACATTGTGTTTCTGCCAATAGCACTGGGAGTTCAACTCATTAATCAGTTCTCTGAATAGGGGTTCAAATATATCAGATAGGCTGTACAATTACTATACGCATTCTTGGCTCAAACTTTGGTTGTAAATCAGAGTTTATAGCCTCTGAACCAAATGTCAATACTTTAAAGGATAGTAATAAGGGTACAAATCCATTTTTCCATGTTTCTCTGTGTCCTATATCAATTTCTAAACCAATATGAAGCATTCTTTGAAAATCACAATTGAGTTTCCCCAATGATGTTAGAGTCAAGACAGACCAAGCTTATTAACCAGTTATATCAGCCTATCAGGCACCCCAGAAAGTTCAATGATTAGTTTCTCAAAACCATCCCACTGAAAAATATTGGTGCAAAAGGAATTTTAAAGGAGTTCCAAATTTATTCAGATTCTTTGAAAAGATTGCTGTTGTAGCTTTTCCCATCCCTGCTGCCTTTGTTTTAAGATTGGGGCAATAAACTATCAATATGGTGAAGTCTTTAAAAACAATGAAGTTTAAAGTTAACAGAATTAATATTCTTTACTGTTACTTTAGAGTCTGCCATCTCTGCTACTTTTATTCCATTCAGCTAAAAACAGTTTTGCAGACATTTTATGTTTCTCTCTTTGGGATTTTTTTTTTCAAGTCTCAAAACTTGAGACAGAGATCAGTAAGTAGAATTGATTTCCCTCAAATTGCAAACTCCAATCAAATCATGATCTGCTAAATCTTCAATTTCTGATCTAAATTAAATGAGAACTGATTCACACAGCTGTGCCATTCATTTTCACAGGGCAAATCTGTTTAGGAAAAAAGAGATTTTATCAGACTTCCCCTGAAACATACTGTATAACTGCAATAATTAAAAAAAAAATTATTGACTTTTGGAGCGAAGGTCACAGAGATTTACAAATTGATAGTGTGTCAAAACGAAAACAAACGTGCAGTGAGGTAATGATCCAAGCTCCATCTGCAGTATATGTATCTGCATTTTTATGTCTGTCTGTGATATTGTTATGATACATATTTTATCACTTGCTCTACATAATACTACTCTTCCCATAGGACAGGAATAAGATTGGATTTTTAAATTAGAAAATATTGAAATACCTTATCTTTCCCTTTAACATACACTTGTAAAAATGAATTACTGACATTCATTGTGGATAAGATTAAATATGGAAATAGGCTGAATTTAACAATTAAATAACAATTAAGGTACAAATGAAATATGCCAATATATGTAATTATGTAATTAAAATTAATTAAATTAAAATTAAAACACTAAAAATTGTGTCACTAAAACAGACATAATTTCAACATTTATTTTATTTTTTTATCAACAATTGATTTAGATTGTTTAATTATTTTTAAATAAACTTTCAATTCAAACAAATAATTTTAAGTAGTATTTCTGCAAAACACAGAAACTATTCAAAACCTATAGCATAGATTTAAAGCTTTTAGAAATTTAAAGCATTGATTTTTCTCTTTGCTCCAGTAAAGAAGGAATTGTGATAATAAACAGCAAATCAACATCTACAACAAAGAAGGTCAAGATTTTGATAGCATTACAGGAATTGGGCTTGGCTAGTCTCTAGTAAAGAGAAGGACCGGGGAGACATGATAACAGTCTTCCAATATCTGAGGGGCTGCCACAGGGAGGAAGGGGTCAAGCTATTTTCTAAAGTGCCTGTAGGCCAGACAAGGAATAATGGATGGAAACTGAACAAGGAGAGATTTAACCTGGAAATAAGGAGAAACTTTCTGACAGTGAGAACAATCAACCAATGGAACAGCTTGCCCTTGGAAGTTGTGGGAGCGCTATCACTTGAGACTTTCAAGAAGAGATTGGACTGCCATTTGTCAGAAACCATGTAGGGTCTCCTGCTTGGGCGGGGAGTTGGACTAGATGACCTACAAGGTCCCTTCCAACTCTGATTATCTGTTATCTGCATTCATTCACAGAATCACTGAAGCATTAAAACCCTCTAAGAGTGTTTTTAGATTGAATAAGGAAATCATGCAATATTGTATCTTCCTATTTTTTTTCTCATAAGTCTTCTCGTTATGATAGAAAGGTGAATAAATACATCCTTGGCTTTCTGTGGAAAATTCCATGGGTAAACAAAAATAAGGCTGACAAATATCACCACTTTAAAAAATAAATTCTGAATGAGACAGACATCAACTGTCTATAGTGTACGAGTGTCCAATAAAGTCTTGAAATATGTTGTTGGCTTACCTGTCATATACCTACGGTACAAAACCTGCCAGCAAACTTTTGGTACACCTGCCAAACTTGCATATACCCATTGGCCAGTTGTAATAGCTGGTTAGTTGAACCTTCAGCTTAGAAAATTAAAATTGGTACCATTCATTTGATACTAATTAGGGTGATACTTTATATATTGAGATAGCAATCAGATCAATTGGCATAACATTATTTATTTCAAAGTGAATATGCATAGGATTGTATTGTACAGAAAATAATAATGTCACTTTATAATGGATTGAATGAGTCTGATTTCAGCTATTTATAGTTCATGGCATTATACATTAAGGAGGACTTAGTCGAGTTAGAATAGATTCAGAAATCAGTAATAAGGGTGATTACAGACTTGAAACTAAGTTCAGTCAAAAGAGACTAAGGGAAAGTAGAATGTTTAGTTTTGAGAAGAGAATGGGAAAGAAAGGCAGACTATGAATGCACTCTTTAAATATCTAAAGTATGTTACATACAAAAATCTATACCTGTTCTCAATTACCCAAGAGCAGAGGGTCTCAAATAATGGAATTACCTCACAGGATGACAGATAAAACTTCATAATAATAAGATAAGTTTGACAATGAAACTAATTACCTCACAGTAGATGAGATCCAGCAGAGGCCAGCCAAGCATTTGTTGCAGATGGTTTAATTGAAATTACAATCACTTTATTAATTGATTGGTTGATTGATTTTTAATTTATTATAAATGCCCAGTCCAAAGACATTTTTTAAATTTATTAATTTTTATGTCACTCATGTCACTGATATGACTTTGATTTCATAGAACAAATGCTATGATTTTATGAAATTTTAATAGTGCAAATCTAGATGTAATTTTCATTGAATTTAACGAGACACAAAGCAGTGGCCATTAAGAAAACTTCTGTACTGTATTGCTGAGAACCAGTTTGGTATAGTGGTTTAGGCAAATGCGAGAGTGTGAAGGACCATGAATTCAAATCCCTTCTTAGCAAGCTGGGTGACTTTGGGCTTCTTGCTCACTTGTCCTCAACCCACTTCACAGGATTGTAAAAAAATAGGAAAAGGAAAATATATTGAATATGTTCTCTGCCTGAGCTATTTGTAAAAATAATAAAAGTAGGATCCAAAAAAATAAATAAAAAATGTTTTCCACTGCTGGCTTCTATATTAAAAAAGCTTCTGCTGTCTGTGTGAAGTGGCTTGTTGAAGCACTCAATCTTTGGAGAGGCAGAATGTATGTTTCTCTTTGGAAAAGGCACCCATTCTGGTAGATCACAGCTAGTCTGTACAATACTGAAACATTACACTTGAACTTTATCACTGGTGTTTTTGTACAACAATTTAATTCTTTATATTTTTATCATACTTTTAGTATTTCTATTGTTGTGACATCTTAACATTTTCAGAGGAAAATAATTGCTTCTATAGATATCTGTTGTATTTGCTTTTCAGGAAAGATTTTGAAGTGATGATGTAACATATCAGCAGATAATATATTATTCTCATTGTTTCTGCTTCTTTTATGAAATTCTTGACTCTATAGTTGATGAGGTGCAATCCAGTGCTGATGAGCATTTATATGGTTTAATTTTATTGAATATGAATCATACATTCTTCATGCATTCTAATTAGAAAGACCAAAAAAAGAAAAAAAATCAACTAAAATGTTATAAAGCTGGTGCATTACACAGTCACTAATATTCTATTCATTTAAATGTTTCTATTTCCTATGGATTATTTTTCCACTATAAGAAATAGCAAAGAAAACTTATTCTGATTCTTTCATTTGTCTTTGAATGAACTCTAAAGAAAGAATAATTTTACATAAACACAGACAGAAGAATTACATTTCAGGAATATCTCATTGATCTAATGTAAGCTACGCTACATTAACAAAGGGATAGAATCAATACTATGGGATGTTTTAACACCACTTTATAATGTCTTGGTAAGTCTATGCTTGGAATATGCAACCAGCTTGGGTCACCAAAATATAAAAAAAGATGTTGAGACAGAATTGGGTATGTCTATTTGGGTATGAAAAGAAGGACTGGGGGGAGTACCTTGATAGCAGTGTTTCAATATCTAAGGGGATGCCACAAAGAAGAGGGGAGTGTCCAAAGCACCTGAAGGCAGAACAAGAAGCAATGAATGGAAACTAATCAAGGAGAAGTAAGAAGAAGAAGCCGAGAAGTAAGAAGAAATTTCCTAATTAGTTAGGAAGTTAGAACAATTAATCAGAAGAATGACTTGCCTCCAGAAATTGTTAGTGCTCCACTGGAATTTTTAGAAAGAGATTGGACAACCATTTGTCTGAAATGATATAGAGTTTCCTGCTGCAGCAAGGGGTAGACCTTCCAACTCTTACATTGAGCTGTTATGTAAAGCTGTTGGAAACATTGTTAAATTTTGTAAAGCCCCTGTCACACTGCACCAACGGATGCAAAGAGGATGTAAAATGGACAAAAAAGCTTGCCATCCGTTGGTTAAACGCGATGTACTCACTGCCCTCATTTTGCTTCCTCTCTATCCGACCAGCAATTCCATTTATTGATGTTTCATCCACTCAAAAGTTTTGAGCTGCTCAAAACTTTTGCGCGAAAAATGTATCCAATTCATCCATTCTGCATCTGCTAACGCATCCGCTACGCATCCGTTTCTGCATCCGTTTACGCATCCACTATATCCGCTAGGGCATCCGGCTGCACATCCGTGCAACTCCCATTCGCTCGGACGGCAGGGAGGAAGCGGAAAAACGGACGCAGAACGGATGCAGAACGGATGCCTAGCGGAAACAAAGCATTTAAAATGGAAAAAAACATTCCACAGAGGGAAACTATCTCGATTATTAAGGATGTCTACAGGATGCCTAGAGGATGGACTAGAGGATGCCTAGAGGATGCAAAGGGACACCTATACTGCTAATAAAAGGGGGAGCAACACATCTGGATCTCACTTTCAGACCAGCAGGCCCTGCTGCAGACCTCTGCAGCCTTCAATCTGCCTCTTCCTCTTCCACAGCAATCCAGTCATGTCCACCGTGGATCGTAACACAGTCCTTTTGCAGCCACCATCCTTCTGCAACAGTGCCAAAAGCATCTACAGGCTCTGTGAACTCTACTACGGGAAGAAAAAGAGGCGGCCAAGAAGCATCTGGGTACGAAGATGGTTCGCCAGAAAGAGGCAGAGGACGAGACTGTAACAACAAAGCTGATGGTGGAGCTCAGGAACGAAAGACACTCGGCCATTCCAAGAACTTCATGAGGATGCCTCCAGCCATGTTTGACGAAGTTTGTGCAGCGGCTGACACCCAGGTTGACCAAGGCAAACACCAACTTCCGGCCAGCCTGGAACCTGGGCTCAAGGTGGCACTCACTCTTGCGCCACCTGCCTCAGGGACCACCTACAGGGCATGGCAGTACGGCTGGAGGGTGCCACACAACACCATTCAGCATTGTGGTCAGAGAAGTGGTGCAGGTCATCATCGAGAATACAAAGGAGGAGCTCCTCTAGTTGCCCCTCCAATGAAGTAAGGATGGAAGAAAGTTTGCAGAGCAGTGCGTATCAGAAGTGGAACTTCCCCCACACCTTTGGAAGCCATAGATGGCAAGGCACCGTGGCCTGCAAAGCTCCAGCCAAGTCGGGGGTCCACTTATTTCAAAATTACAAGGGCTTCTTCAGCATCATCCTCCTTCGCCAAGGTAAATGCTGACTACAAGTTCATGTACATCGATGCTTCAGGCAACGTCTCACCTTCAAGATGCCCACGTATACAAACACCAGTTCAACCTCAAGTAGGGGCTGGAACGCAACCTCATCATGGGCTTTCCCAGATCCAGACCCCCTCCCCAACGACACACAAGATGTGCCCTACTTCATCGTGGGGATGATTGCCTTCTCCCTCACAACCTACCTCATGAAGCCCTACACTTCCAGACTCCTCACCCGTGAAGAGGAGGATCTTCAACTAAGGCTGTCCAGGGCAAAGACGGGTGGTGGAGAAACGCCTTTGGCATCCTGGCAAACAAGGTTCCAGGTACTTCTCACCACCATGCGCAGCATCGCCCCAGAGACCGGTTGAGGAGGAATCATGGAAGCTTGCTGCATCCTGCACAATCTCATGCGGCATCCACTACCCAGTCTTGCAAGAAACAGGCTCGTGGACCCTCCAACAAGGGCAATGGGGACATGGAGCCTGGGGAATGGAGGGCAAGGGCGAAAAACCTGATAGACACTTAGGATGTGCAAGGCCCCAACAGAGCCTCACATGAAAAGGGAAGAAGCAGCGCAAACCTCCTGAAACACTGGTGCAGCTCCCCAGCTGGAGCGGTGGATGTGGCAAAGACAGGATGATAGATGCTTAATGGATGCTTCCTTCACCTGTCTCATCACACTGACTGAGAGATTGGGCCATGTATGTTGGCTGGGCTTACAATGAACAGGGCATTTAATAAAGAGTTGTGTTTATGTTTCAAATGTGTAGATCAATGCTTACATTGTTATTGATAATAAAGGGCCAAAGGTGTGGCAGCTGGGAGGGTGGGACCACACAGTCCCACTATGGCTTTGCACTGGAGGTTTATCTTTCCCACAGCTATTACCCATCCCAAAAGGTATCCCTGCCCATCCCACTGCTATCTTAAACCCATCCACCAAGCAGCAAAGGCTTAAAACCATTTTCTAAAAAGTTATCCAACCAAGACTTTATTAAAAAAAGGAAACGAAGCAAGGTGTATGAATCAAAAATAGACTTTATTAACCAAGAAGCTATAAAACAAAAAATGAGTTCTCTGGCACTCCTCCTTGGTCGCTCAGTCTCCAGGGGTGAAGGGTTCCAGGTGCTGTAGAGGGGTGCTGTGCTTGGAGTGCTTGTCATCAGCTCCTCCGAAGCAGAAGCAGCAGAAGCCCCAGCCCCAGAAAAGCGAGCCTGTGCTGCAGAAGCTCCAGCAGAACCAAGAGTGAGGGCCAGGGGGGCGGGATGGTAGCCCTTTCCCTCTTGCAAGAGGGCTGGGCAGCAGACGGGCTGAGGCTTGCTGTGCTTCAGCATGGTTGTGGAGAGTTGCTGGGCTGGCAGGGAGGCTGGCAGGAACCAAGGCTGGCAGGAAAGGCTGGCAGGGAGGCAGGCACCAAGGCTGACAGGAACGCTGGCAGGCAGGCAGGCACCAAAGGGCGGCAGGGAGGCTGGCAGCAAGGCTGGGCCAGCAAGGCTTGCAGGCAGACCATGCCAGGCAGGACAGGCAAGGCAGTCGATGTGTCTGGAAGCAGGTCTTTCCTCTGAATGGCAACCTGCTTCCAAGCTGCTTCCATTATATCTGTGGGGCTGACGCAATGCATCCTCCTCGCATGCGCAATTAACGCTCGGCATCCGCTAGACTTCCGCTCTGCATCCGCTTCATCCGCTGTGCATCTGCTGTGCATCCGCTGTATCCGTTCCGCATCTGCTTTTCTGAGGTCCCCCGGAAGCCTAGCGGATGTGCCATCCGGTCCCATCCGCTTCCATCCACTGGGCTTCCGTTCCGCATCCGCTTTCAATCCGCTCTGCATCCTCCCCGCATCCGTGTTATCCGCTCCGGTTATGCAAATTTTTGCCCCTTCTGAGAGTGGATAACAACAGATGGAACATTTTTCTCATCCGTTGTGTCCGTTTTGCATCCATTGGGCAGTGTGACAGGGCCTTAATGTATTACACTTTAAAATTCTGATCTTTTTCATTTTTAATCAGAAGAATCTTTAAAAACACTGAAATATAATTACTTGTCCCAAGTTATCTAGTGGCTTCATCTCTAAATACTGTAAAGTGTTGATAGATGATAGATGATAGATAGATAGATAGATAGATAGATAGATAGATAGATAGATAGATAGATGGATGGATGGATGGATGGANGGATGGATGGATGGATGGATGGATGGATGGATGGACGGACGGACGGACGGACGGACGGACGGACGGACAGACAGACAGATAGATAGATAGATAGATGGATAGATAGATCTGAATTAGATTGGTATATTGCAGTCAACCATCACTTCTAAAGTAGTTTCATTTTATTGTGAGAATTGAAAAATCCAAATTGTACCACTTGTCAAAGAATAACTTAAAATTGCAGTAAGAAAGCTCTAAAACAGGAAATTCAAGAAGCCTAATGTCATAAATGGGATGAATAAGGGAAAGAAAGGTCTGACTGAAAAAAGTATATATATGAAAAATACATAGAAATAAAAGAGTGGACAAGCATACAATTTCCCTCAGAGATCCTTCCCTGACTCATAGTAAGAAGCAATTTTATAGTAGTCCCACAATGAAATGGTTTTTTTCCTGCACAATAAAAACCTCTATTTTTAGAAGAGTCTTTAAAATATTTTATACAATCTCCAAATATATTTACAAAAAGATTTTTATTTCTAATTATGTATTTCTAAAATTCATATATCCAAAAATATACATTTGAAAAATTCAGAATGAAATTGCTTTTCAAGCTGCACATAGGTTTGAGAGGTAAACAACATATTGTTTGTAATAATATGTGAATCTAACCAAATCCCTGAGCCTTATTGATTTATGCCTTACTGGTGAGAAGACATATTAGAAGTTTTCAGATTAAAGTAAAAACAGGCTAAAAATCTGGATCACCAAAAAATAATCCATTGGCTTTTCAGAAGTAAGAAAAATATCACCCTTTCTAGTACATATGTGCAAAGGGCTGCAGCTGACATAAAATTTGCAAACTTTTTGCCAAGTAAAAATTTTATACAACTATGAGTAAATTTCATTAAATTCAATGAAGTTTCACAGAAGCACAAAGTTTCATCTGAATGATAAGAGTATAGATTTCTATATTTTATGCCTAATCTTCTTTTTTAACAGGTAATGCTTACATATAAGCATTACATACATAGATGTTTAGTATTCCTTACAAGAACTGATAATATCATGTAGTTTGGTAATGAAATATCTGCAAGAAAATAACCAAGCTCAGAGACCACTAAAGAGCCCACAAATATTTAGGTTTCCATATAATAACGGTTGTGTGAGTCACAACTGTTAAAGCAGGAAAAACGGAGTCTTGCCTGACCTTAAATGAACTGAAGCTCAAAATTAAATATCTATGTGGAAGAAGAGATCAGTGATAGATCATCTTTTGGGTATTCTTTGAAAAGCTATCTGCTTTCTGAATGCAATGACTTATCTTAAAATAGGGAAAAATCTATAGTATACCATATCATTAGTTTTAAAAAAGTAAAATCCCTCTTGAATTGAACTCAGCTTCTGAGGACTTCATGAAGAGCTCACATTATTTTCATATCAATGGTAAAGCAGTAGCTTGCAATTTGCCTTTTTCCAAGATGGTTTTTTTTTAAACTTCATATTGATAGGACTAGTGGTAAATTCTGGAGAACAAAAGCATTTCAGCAACCCAAGGATGAATTGCTCTTTCAGTGCCATCTTAAAGCATGATTTGACATACAGCACTATACTTATATTTTCCAATGTTGTCAGTTTGGCTCAATTCATACATTTAAGCTTTAGTGAAGCATGTTTAAGAGAGTGATTCCTGGGAAGGACCCACCACAATTCAATGAATATTTCTTGATATAAGAAGTGAGAAGGAAACCCCCCTCCACCCATGCACTTTTGTTGCTAAAACTAAACAAAAGCTCTGGAATTTGATTGAAAAGTTTTTATACAAATAACCAGCCTTGAATGTATTGCTAAACTAAAATGCTAAACTGAATATAACTATAACACACTTACAGTACTGGAAATTAGGTTTGTTGTACTTCTTTTATTGACAAAAACAAATGTAACTTCCTATCTGGTATCATCACTTGTTATTCAAATAAATAAAAGTAGAAATGATCAAAGCTTGCTTATGGTTATGATCCAAATGATTACCATCATTTCTCAGTTTCATATAGTTGTGCCTTTCAGCAAGAAACTGTAGAGAACATGAATCCTATTTTTATGGATAATCAGAGATTATATGTACAGTTTTATAGGAGCAAACTGATTAAATTTGTATCTACTTGTGAAGAAGGGGCAAGCAAATAATGTTCTGTATAAAATAGTCTACTCCAAATCCTCGATTGTGATTGGCTAGAAAAGCCAGCATAGGGATTGGTTCACT
>BHFT01001744.1:0-136533 GCA_004320025.1 Laticauda laticaudata
ATTTTTCTCGTCCGCTGTGTCCTTTTTACAAACGTTTTGCATCTGTTGGGCAGTGTGACAGGGCCTTAAGCTTCTGTATTTAGGGGAGGACCTCATGCTGACTTTTGGTTCGGGCAATCTAATGCATTAATATATATTAATATCAAGATTAATATATTTATCTTATTTATTTTTCTCCTGTTCAGTCGTGTCCAATTCTTGGAGACTGCCTGCAGAAGTCCCTGCAGTTTTCTCAACAAGTTTTTTTTTCATATGTGGTTTGCCATTGCCTCCTTCCTAGAACTGAGAGAGACTGTCTCAAGATGGCTTTGTGCCTAAGAGACCAGAATTCACCTATTCCTGGTTTCTAGCCTGATGCCATAACCCAGGGGTGTCAAACTCAAGGCCCACAGGCCGGATCCAGCCCATGGAGTGCTTAGATCTGGCCCGCAGGGCTGCCCTGGAAACAGCGATGGACTGGTCCGCTGTGTCTTTGCCAGTGAAAACGGAGCTTGGGAGGACAGTGTGCGCCTCCCAAGCTCTGTTTTTGCGAATGGCCTCCTGCAACCCTCTGCCAGTGAAAACAGAGTTGGGAGGGCCTCTCACAGCCCTCCCGGGTTCTGTTTTTCACTGGCAGAGCACTTGGCCCACCACAGGCGCTCTTGACACAAGTGATGTTGAGCTGGCCACACCCAACCTGGCCACACACAAAGAGATACACACACCAGATCAAACACAACCCTGATGCAGCCCTTAATGAAACCGAGTTTGACACTCCTGCCATAACCAGTAGAACAAACTGATTCTTATTAATTTTATGTCTAAACTATAGCATAGAAATATTAATTTGCTCTAAGTATTTAACTACAAACTTTTTGCATTGCTGATAGAATGAATTTTAAAAATCAAGTTTAATCCCTTCCCAATATTACTACCAAACTAATTCACATGTAGTTTATTCCTGCTTCAACAATTGGTAAATGTACATAATTCATTCTCTCTATCTCTCTCTCTCTCTTCTCATTTACACACACACATATTTCAATAGCAATGGGTGGAAGGCTGAACTTTAGAAACATTTGTATTTCAAAAATCTGACTTGTAACTTTATTAATGTCATTCTTTTGTTACCAAAGAAAAATAATTATAACTAAACTAATTATAACTAATCACTGAACTATGGTGGCACAGTGGTTAGAATGCAATTGTTGCAGGCTAACTCTGTCCATTGCCAGGAGTTCAATCCTGACCAGCTCAGGGTTGACTCAGCTTTCCATTTTTACGAGATTGGTAAAAATGAGGAATCAAATTGTTGGGTGCTATATGCTGACAATATAAAACACTTAGAGAGGGCTGTAAAGCACTGTGAAGCTGTATATAAGTCTAAATGCTATTGTTATTGCTAAACATGGGACTCGTGAATCAGTTATAGTCACAATAATAATCAGTGTGAGCATTTAGCAAAATATTAGGGCTATTCCTTTTTGAAGGTAAGTCTTTAAATAATCTTCTTATAATAGGTGATTTTTATTTGGTTGTGTGAACATTATTGTATAATGAAATCCAAATCCTTTCCTAAGGATAGAAAGCCGGTAAAGAGGAAGCAGTTGGGAGCAGAAAGAAGGAAGAAAAAGAAACAGGTCAGCAGTTATTTGCTAAAACCATTCTAAATAGTTACAGTATGAAGTACATATTTTAATACATATATTTTCCCTACAATATTTATGGAAATAGGGTTGCTGATGATATGGAGTTATTAAACTTATTTTGGAAAGAAATAAATACACATGCAGTATTTTAAAAATATGTTTTGTGAATTGTAAATATGTTTTCCAAAGAGAGACAGTAGATGGCAGTAAAGACTACACACAAAGTTCATTACTGTACAGCTGTGAATAACAATTATATAAAAAACATGTTATAGGAACCCCCAAATTACCATATTTTCCAAAAGTTCTACATTGATATAAATTGATTGCTGCCCCAATTCAATAAAAACAGGAACAAAAACAACAATTATTTTCTATGTTATGAGGCAGAGTTGAAATATTGCTTCTAGAAGTAGCAAACTACTATTTCCTCCATATCAAATATTTTGCAATGGAAATATATCACTTACAATGTTAAACTATTTGGGCCCTTGTTTTTTTCAAAGGAAAAAATAATCAACTTGCATTTGTAAAGCAAGTAGTACCTTCTAGCCTCGGGCTTTCTCACCTCATTGAAATGTAGTATGGATAGTCCTCAACTTACAACAGTTCGCTTAGTGACCATTTGAAGTTACAACGGCACTTAAAAAAAGTGACTTATGGCCATTTTTCACAGTTCTGAGCACTGCAACATCCCCATGGTCACGTGATTTACATTTGGGTGCTTGACAATTGACTCATATTTATGATGGTTGCAGTATCCCAGGCAGTGGTGGGATTCAAAAAGTGTTACCACCGGTTCGGTGGGCATGGCTTGGTGGGTGCGCTTTGCATGCATGCACATACTTTGCATGCACATGTGTGCCAAATGTGCACCCAGAGGCGTTTGCACAGGCGCAGAGGCGTTCCAACTCACCTCCTGCAAGCCTGCACACTCCCAGTTGCTTCAGCCGCTGCTGCGTGACATTGTGCTGTGCCACGCAAAGCAGGTGCATTTCAAAAGCAGAGGATAAAGGTGAGTATGGGAGCCTGGGCGGGCAGATGGGCCCAACAGCAGAGCCATTAGAGAACCAGTTTGGTCTCAGCTGCTCGTTACTGCTACCGGCTTCGCAGAACCGGGCCAAACCAGTAGAATACCACCACTGGTCCCAGGGTCATGTGATTCCCTTTTGCCAACTTCTGACAAGTGAAGTCAATGGGGAAACCTGATTCGCTTAGCAACCGTGTTACTAACTTAACTGCAGTGATTCATTTAACAAATGTGGCAAGATAAGTCGTAAAATGGGGCAAAACTCACTTAGCAACATCAGTTTTGGGCTCAAGTGTGATGGTAAGTTGAGGACTACCTGTATCAGAAGAAGTTTCTCCCAGGAGTATCTCCTCACTTGGCCATCCTGTAGGTATCCATGTACCAAGCCATATTTGTTTTGTAAATATCAAACTAGCACTTAAAGCCAGAAACCTTTTGTTAACTGTCAGCCCTGCAAGGTAGTCCAGAGAATAAGCATATCCAAAACAAACTCCACTTTATTGTAAGGTTGAATTTACAGAATCTTGCAAACCTGAAAGTGCATTTCTCCCCCTTTGCTTTTTCAGCCCAAGAAACTAGGGAGGGTCTCTTCCGAGATGTTTGCTGCACTCACATCCTGCTACACACTGTGCTATAAGCTAAGCTGTCTATTATCTTGCCGTTGCCATGGCCGCAGCTCTTCCCCTGCCTCCCAAGATCATTTCCCAGATTCCATGACAGTAACCAACTCAAGGCCAGGAAGACGAGTTCACAATGATTAGCACCTGTCAATCAGTAGACCTTTACACTTTGGACCATCTGTCATTTCTAAATGATTTTTAAAGGCAATGTATTTCTTAGTGTAAGAGACAGATGTATTATTATCAGGTGGGTGCTTTATGTGTTATCTCTGTGTGTAGGTTTCTGTTCTCCTTCACATAACATCTACAGTACATATGCCAGGAGTTCAATCCTGACCAGCTCAAAGTTGAGCAAAGTTGGCCTTCCATCCTTCTGAGGTCGGTAAAATGAGGACCCAGATTGTTAGGGGCAATATCCTGACTCTGTAAACCACTCAGAGTGGGCTATAAAGCACCATGGAATGGTAAATCTGAGTGCTATTGCTATTGTGTACATGTATCTACTGGGAAGAATTGTGGACGGAAGATGCTCTGCTCTGGACGGTGTGACTTGGAGAGAGGATGAGAGACTTGGAATGAAAAAGATGGCAAATTCTCAGTTGCTACCCAAATGCCTCTTCTATAGAGATGCATTGGGCTTTCCCCCTGCCTCCCAGGAATTTTTTTCTGCAATTCCCAGTCTGTTCAACCCATTTTAAACATGTTCTTTCTTTTGGTAGGTTCTTCAAGCATTCTGTTTGGTTTTCAGAATCTTGATTGCTGCTAGCTGATTGACAGACAGAATTCTTAACCCTTTGACTTAATTTCTGTTGAGTTGGAAAAAATAAAAAGGTAAAATAAAAAATAAAAAATAAAAAGCTCCCCGCTGCTTCAGAAGAAAACTGCTTAATACCGGACAGTTTCTTGAAAATATCTGGAACATCAAGGTAGCCTGCTCATGTTCAAATTCTCCATTTCTTAGTACCTCAGTATTTACCATTTATGGTACTCTTTTTCAAGGTTTTAAAGCCCCTGTCACATTGCACCAACGGATGCAAAGAGGATGTAAAACGGACAAAAAAGCTTGCCATCCGTTGGGTTGTGTTAACACGATGTGCTCACTGCCTTCCGTTTTGCTTCCTCTCTATTCGTCCAGCATTCCGTTTATGACGTTTCATCCGCTCAGAAAGTTTTGAGCTGCCTGAAAACTTTTGCGCGGAAAATGTATCCAATTCGTCCGTTCTGCATCCACTACGCATCGCTACGCAGTCCGTTCTGCATCCATTACGCATCCGCTATATCTGCTAGGCATCCGCTTGCATCCGCGCAACTCGCATCCCTCGGACGCAGGGAGAAGGGGAACGGAACGCGGAACGGATACAGAACGGATGCAGAACGGATGCAGCAAAGAAACAAAGCATTTAAAATGGAAAAAAACATTCGCAGAGGGACCTATCTCGGATATTAAGGATGTCTAGAGGATGCCTAGAGGATGCAAAGGGACACCTATACTGCCTATAAAAAGGGGGAGCAACACATCTGGATCTCACCTTCAGACCACGCAGCCCTGCTGCAGACCTCTGGCAGCCTTCATCTGACTCTTCCTCTTCCACAGCATCCAGTCATGTCCACTGTGGATCGTAACACAGTCCTTTTGGCAGCCACCATCCTTCTGCAACAGTGCAAGCTATCTACAGGCTCTGTGAATTCTACTACGGGAAGAAAAGAAGCGTGGCCAAGAAGCGGCTGGGTACGAAGATGGTTCGCCAGAAGAGCAGAGGAGATGGACTGTACAACAAGCTGATGGTGGAGCTCAGGAATGAAGACACTCGGGCATTCCAGAACTTCATGAAACATGCCTCCAGCCATGTTTGACGAAGTTGTGCAGTGGGCTGACACCCAGGTTGACCAAGGACAAACACAACTTCCGGCCGCAGACTGGACCCTGGGCTCAAGGTGGCACTGACTCTGCGCCACCATGGCCTCAGGGACCCACCAACAGGAGCATGCAGTACGGCTGGAGGGTGCCACCCCAACACCATCAGCATTGTGGTCAGAGAATGTGGTGCAGGCCATCATTGAAAATACAAAGGAGGAGCTCCTCCAGTGCCCCTCCACTGAAGAAGGATGGAAGAAAGTTGCAGAGCATGGTATCAGAAGTGGAACTTCACACTGGAGCCATATAGATGGCAAGCACGTGGCCTGCAAAGCTCCAGCCAAGTCGGGGTCCACTTATTTCAATTACAAGGGCTTCTTCAGCATCGTCCTCTTCGCCATGGTCGATGCTGACTACAAAGTTCATGTACATCATGCTTCAGGCAACGGCTCATCTTCAGATGCCCAGGTATACAACGCCAGTCACCTCAAGGAGGAGCTGGAATGCAACCTCATCGTGGGCTTCCCAGATCCAGAAACCCCTGCCCCAACGACACACAAGATGTGCCCTACTTCATCGTGGGGGATGACGCCTTCTCCCTCACCAACCTACCTCATGAAGCCCTACACCTCCAAATACCTCACCCGTGAAGGAGAGGATCTTCACTACAGGCTGTCCAGGGCAAGGCGGGTGGTGGAGAACGCCTTTGGCATCCTGGCCAACAGGTTCCAGGTACTTCTCACCACCAATGCAGCATCGCCCAGAGGACCGTGGAGGATCATGGAAGCTTGTTGCATCCTGCACAATCTCATGTGCACCCGCTACCCAGTCTTGCAGAAAAGGCTCGTGGACCTCCAACAAGGCAATGGCGGAACATTGGAGCCTGGTGAATGAAGCAAGGGCGAAACCTGATAGACACTGAGGATGTGCAAGGCCCCAACAGAGCCTCACGTGAAGGAAGAAGCAACGCAACCTCCTGAAACTGGTGCAACTCCCCAGCTGGAGCAGTGGAGTGCCAAGATAGATGATAGATGCTAATGGATGCTTCCTTCAGCCTGTCTCATCACACTGATGAGATTGGGCCATGTATGTTGGGTGGGCCTACAATGAACAGGGCATTTAATGAAGAGTTGTGTTTATGTTCAAATGTGTGGATCAATGCTTACCTTTTATTGATAATAAAGGGCCAAAGGTTGTGGCAGCTGGGAGGGTGGACCATACAGTCCCACTATGCTTGCACTGGAGGTTTATCTATCCCACAGCGATTACCCATCCCAAAGGATCCCTGCCCATCCCACTGCTATCCTTAACCATCCCACAAGCATGCAAAGGCTTAAACCATTTCTAAAAGTTCCACACAAGACTTTATTAAAAAAAAAAGAAATGAAGCAAGTGTATGAATCAAAAATAGACTTTACTAACAAGAAGCAATATAAACAAAAATGAGTCTCTGGGACTCCTTTGGCCCTCAGTCTCAGGGGTGAAGGGTCCAGGTGCTGTGGAGGTGGCTGGTGCTGGAGTGCTTGTCATCAGCTCCTCCAAAAGCAGAAGCAGCAGAAGCCCCAGCCCACAAGAGCGAGCCCGTGCTGCAGAAGCCCCAGCAGAACTAGAGTGAGGGCCAGGGGTGGGATGGTAGCCCTGTCCCTCTTGCAAGGGCTGGCAGCAGATACCCTCGCGTCCTCCCCACGTCCGTTCCTTTCCGTGTTATCCGCTCTGGTTATGCAAATTTTTGCCCCTTCTGAGCAGCGGATAACAACGGATGGAACATTTTTCTCGTCCGTTGTGTCCGTTTTGCATCCGTTGGGCAGTGTGACAGGGCCTTAATCTACTCTATTTTAACAATTCACATAATTTGATTGACAATGTGAGGTTGCTATTTATACTAGATGCAACATCTGGTTTTAGAACATCTATCAGCTGCTCTTTCTACTGCCATTTCTCTTTTTCTTTTTTGCTCTGAAGAATTATTAATCCCAAGCTTCACATCTACATCAGAAGTACTATTATCTGCATTGTTCCATCATTCACCTCACTATTTTTACAGACATCAGCCAATGACAATTTGGAAAATTATGAGGAGTGTTAATGTTGCATGACTGACCAATCCATATCCTGAAGTTAAAAGAATGAAGGATGTATCTTCAAATGTAATGCAGGATGCTTATTACATGAAAAGGAATGCTCTTCACTTCATACTTTTTTTACAAGACCATAGGAGCTGCATTTGTTTTAAAGTCAAGAAGCTTTCTTTTCGAGCGCACAGAAAAGCATCTTTCTGACAAAAATCAATTATGCTGGTAAATCAGTCTGTTCATATTATGCAAACAATTTTTACACACTATATATATATTTTATCTATAAGCTCCCAAATCATTTGGGAGTTCCAAACTGGGAGAAGCGGCAATAATTGTAAGAATCAAAGTATGTATCTTCCCACTTTTCAGTGATTGTTAAATCCAAGGGATTTAAATTAAATCCAGGGACCAAAGTATGAACCCTGATAATTTGAATATTTGAAAAGAGTTTATGCCATAGGAGTAGATCCAATATTAACAGAGAATTCCAGAGCCACACTGTAAGTTACAATCTAAATCAAAACTAATTGCCCTACTAGGATTCAGTAGAAATTTACTGGGAAATCTGTCCTTATAAATGTAACTTGATAACACTTCTACGTGTGCATTTCTTGAAGGTTCAAGGAATTAATATATTTTTTAAAAAAAATTAATAGTCATTTTAAAATACACTGTCTGAAGCAACTATCTGTATGTTAACTTCTTCAACTTAAACTTATTCAGGTATCCCTTTTTCTTCATATGTTTACAGCATACAAGGCTAAAAAAGCTGCAAAAGATTCACTATTTCCAAGAGATCAGTAAATCCTACCAAGTAGGAATTTTTAAGAGGGCAATATTCATTTTTATAAGGACTGATAATGGGCTGTCAACCAAGCTACCACAGTGACCTACTGTAAAGAGTCTTTTAAATTTAATCATTTCAGAAAAGGAAGGATTTTGACAATGTGGTGACAAAAGCTACACCTGTTAAATGTTCTCTTAGATTGCTATTAAAGATTAGAATCACAGAATCATAGTGCTGGAAGGGAATGTGGATGTCTGTCTTCTAGACCAACCTCCTGCCCAAGGCAGCAGTCTTCATGCCATTCTGGACAAATGTTGTCTAATCATTTCATGAAACCCTCCAATGATGAAGCTCTGGGAAGCAAGCTGTCCCACTGATTAATCATTTTGTCCGGAAATTCATCCTTAGTTCCAAGTAGGATCTCCTTTTGATGAGCTTCCACCCATTGCTTCTTGTCCTGCCCTCAGATGCATTGGAGAACAAATCAACCTCCTCCTTCTTGTGACAATCCTTCAAGGATTGGAAGACAGCTATCACATCACCCCTAAGCCTTCTTTTCATAAACTCTCAAAGCTTTTCCCCCATTTCTTTTTCTCACAGTATTTATATCTGTAACAAAAATACAGGGATGAAAAAGAGATTCTTGGAGTAGCAACAAACATTACAGGACTGGTTCAAATTATCAAGGGTATGGAACAGTGAGTTAGAAACAGAATCATGGTCATCAATCTTCTAGAGGGAGAAGACAACTGAGCTGAAGGATGATATGATCAAATCTAGCATCCAGAAAGATTTACTAATTTTAGACTTAGAATGTAATTAACCATTTGCTCATATTATACTTTTACGTTCATGATTTCAGCCGCACTTTCATTTCATACAAAAAATAGAAATTTCTCCTGATTTTTTATACAATTTATATATATATTAACCACTTGTTAAGAACTTAACTTTCACTTTATTACTTTTGTGATATTATGGCAGAACTACGGTTTTATTTTCCCATCTTCAAGTAAAGTAATGACATTCCAAGGAAAGTGGATTAATCTAGTTTTGCAAATTTCTACATCTCAGATCTACTTTTGATTAATACCAAGGAATTTGTTATGGGTGAAGCATTGGTTTGATAATTGACTTTTGTTTCTAATGTTGACAAAGTAGTCAAACTGAATTACAGATGCATTATGAATAAAAATAATGTGTATGAAATTGAATTTTAATTACAAAAGGAATATATATACAGTGCTAGCAGTATTCAATTTTGAGGGTATTGTTAATGATTCAGCCCCAACTGATGTACATTTACTCACATTGTTATACTGATTCATTTTATATTTATTTACACAGATCACATAGCTTGCTTTCTCACCTTGAGAATTCTACATCTTTTGTCAATTTTACATTTTATTTGTCAAAGAAGCAAGAATTTAGTTATTTTTTAAACTTTTATTTGACCAAATCAAGAAAACATTGAAATAAATAGAACACCATAAAAAACAACTCTTCCCCCCACCTGAAGAAAACTACATACACAAAAATAAAATCTATCTCCTACCCCGATAAGTCATCGTTGCAAGTTTACAAAAATCAATTTGTAATCTTAAGGAAATAAAATTTTAAACAGTATATGCCAAGCCACATTCATAAATCTATGAAATCCAAAAGGATATACTGTATTTGTTAATACAGTAAAAATGGAACTGAGTGTGACTATAGTCAACATGTTTTTCTTTTCTTTTTCTTCTTTTTCCTAGTGTGCTAACATTTTAGTCAGTGCAATTTTCCACACTTTTAAACAGTACTTGCCAAAGAAACATGTACTTAGTTGTTGAGTATTTCACGGGAATAAATGTGAACAGAACATAAATGAAATGAAATGAATGTCTTGTCTTGTATCACTTTGTATAGTACAGACAATAGAATTGCTATACTAGAATTAATTAGACTGAGATTGATGTTATTACAGGCTACTATGTAGTTTTTGAATCCCTTCAAAAAGTTTCAAACAAAAGAAGTAACTAAATAGGCCCGACTCACTAATTTTTGGATTATCTCAGAATACTGCTTAAAGGGTGGAGTCTCAGAAAATATAATTGTACAGTGTTGCTTTAACTGTGTTTATTTCCTTCTGGCAAAAGGAGCAGGTGCTTTCCCAGGTTTAACAAGGGAATAAAACACCTGAAGTTATTTTTATGTACTAGTGGAACACTGTACACAGTATATAATATTTTGTTTTATTACAGGCTTTCTTTTTAGCACGCTGCAATACAACAAAGAGATAGTCTTACATTCAGCTATACTTATATAGCATGCTAAATATTAAACAAAATAATTTTCTCACAGATATAGAAGATAGACAATTCAATGTATCATCGGAATTCAAATAGTAAAGAGTGTAAGGGACACTTTTTTTGTTTAACAGTCTCACTTTCAGAAGTGACCTAGTCCACTAATTTTATAACAAAGCCAGATACAATCTTGCCAATAACCAATTTCCACTGAGGAAAGTGGACAAGCTTCTTGATGTCTAGACTAAATCATGAACATTCCTTGGAAAATTAACAGGAACTTTTGGTCTGGATTTACCATAATATGTTCAATTATGTAGAAGTAATCTGAGATTTTTGAGTATATGTTTGAATCCAGAGAACTCAAAATTTTTGTATTATTACAAGCCAGGGAAATTCTTTGTTTTAGGAAGAATATGTGGGACAATAAGTGAGTTTAGAACTAAAAGGGAAATATATCAGTCTGGAGTAGAAAATGTAAGTATGTGTATGAAAAGGCATCTATTCCCATTAAAATATGAAAAATCTGTTTAGTATTGCTGCAAATCAATTTTGCCTCACTCCTGTGATTTTAAAATGGATATTCTATTTTGTACTCATCCTCCAAATATTTTCTGTCAATCAATATCATCTAGACATTTATAGATTCATAGGTGTTGAAGAGATGTGTTTGCTAATTCTATTTGCCTCCCTTTTTATATTAAAATAGCAAAATCTGAAGTGGGCTTTTCCAAAAATTCACTGATAAGATTGTCCATTAATTAATTATATATAAATATGCAGTTGCAGCTTTAAAGGTAGAAGACATATTACAGGCCTTGCATGTTCAGCATTGGCTGTCATGTGCTTAGTTGCCATTAGAAATCAATAAATATGAAGTTTTTCATATTACAGATAAACTAGCTTCCAAACCACACAGGACTTTAAAGATTATAACCAGCACTATGAATTTACACATGGAAATAAACTGGCAACCAATGTAACTCCTGAAATATTAATGTTACATGACCATATTGGCTTGATTTTTTGAACATCCAGGCTATTGTACATTAGTTATGCTCAACATCCAAGGAAAGAAATGCTTGTCTTTTCCATTTCATTGCCATCTGATTTTTCTAACATAGCAAGACTTTGCTTGTTATCCTTTTAGCCATCCCACCCAAATTTTGTGCAACTTCAGCCTGGTTAACTTCACTTTATCCTCTCTATTTCCATTTTGCACTTTCTGACTTGGCTCAAACACTATCATTCTCCCTTCCCTTTTAGACCTCAAAAAATAGTTAATAATCTTCCGTCCCCCAATTGGTTCCTTCTTACTATGTCTCTGAAACATGGGAGTAATCACTCTCCCACTATCCCAAGAATCTACAGTTACTCCCTAACAATTGGGGAAAAAGTATATCAGTTACAAATTGTATTGCAAGGTTGTCATAAATTATTTACATTCATCAGGCAGCAGGATTAAAACAATACTGGAACCATTTCCTCAAATAATACAAGGAAATTGTTGGCCTGCGCCATACCAAAATGTTATACCATAAGACTCTATACCAGCAAGCAGCAGAATTATGTATTGAAACAAAGAAGTATCTTTAAAAACATGGCAAAATGCCACATATTATAAAGAAAACGACTCATGCCTCAAGATGATATCTAAATATATTGCTAAAAAGTCAGATCTTTGCCAAATCCTTTTTTTTTCTCATGAAGTAGTAACATCCTTTTAAACCTCAACAGACCATTTAACCTTCTCATGAATGAAATCAGACTCACCCTTCCCTTTTCTACCTCTGCCATTAATTTTCTATTGTCTCTGTTAAATAATTCCTATTTTTCTTCCTATCCACTCCTCTCAAAAACCATGTTAAATAATAAGCCAAAATTAGCAATCCCAATTTAATAATTTCATATGCCATGCTAAAACAAATGCATCTTATTATGTAGCGCACGGATTCTCATCGCATGCTAAGACTTCATGTGGTTTACCACATTGTGCTTATTATATTTATAACTTTCTTCACTTGTGGACATCAAACTCTTGGAACATATATTTCCATATTGTGATCTGTTCAGACAATGTTTTTACCTTTTCTACCCCAGATTCAAATTGTGAACTTAAAAACAAGATAGAAAGAGTATTGGTGCATTCAACTTCTGGCGCTAAAACAGGCTTTTTAAGGATACGGAAAGCAGCCAGGAAAAACCAATAAATGGTTCATAGAACAAATAAATCAAGGATTTTCATTCAAACCATGAACGATCAAGGCTCATGCTACGATATTTTGGGCACATTACGCAAAGACCCGGCTGCCTTGAGAAATCCATAATGCTGGGGAACGATGAAGGAAAGAGAAAAAGCAGCAAACCACCAGCAGCAAAGTGGTTGGATTCAGCTCGGGGAGGAGTGAATGCTCCAGCGGGAAAACCACAACACCCAGTCGAAGACTGATTACCCGAGAGATTTGTCTATTTTAGGACGTCCCTAAAGGTCGACGCCGACTTGATGCCACTTCATCAATCCCGAAGAAAACCTTCCCGGCTGCACTTCATTCCTCCTTGAGTAGGTGGCGCCCTCTCTAAAGCGTTGCTTTCCGCGCGACGCATGCGCCCCATGCGCAAGGGCCTCTTTTTTTTTTCTTTTTTTCCTTTCAGCTGACTAAAACCCGGAAGCGTCCTTCAGTTGACGTGCCGCTATCCTCTCAGTTTCTCCGCCTGTCCTTCCGCAGCTCTTCTAGCAACACTGCCCCCCCCCTTCGCCTCACGTTCCCCCGCGAACCCCTTTCGCTTTTCAATACCGCCTGAGCTCTTCCCGGCCCCTAATATAACATTTAAAAGAGACAGAGAGAGAGAGAGAGAGAGCGGCAAGCCGTCGACGTGCCTTTTGATTGGCTGTCAGAAAAGTTTCTGCCGCTGTTTTTCAAGGAGAGGAAGCGACGGGAGCGAGAGGCCGGCCAGCCAGCCAGCCAGCCAGCCAGCCGGCCGGCTTGCAAGGAGAAACTGACCGGCGTTCGGGACCCCCGTCCCCTTTGGTGGCGCGCGAGCCTGTGAGAACAGAAGCGATTCCCAACGTTTTGAGCGCGTGGCAGGACGGAGGAGCGCGCGCGGGGCTGGGGGAGGGCGGGCGCGCGCGGGCGCGCAGAAATAATCGTGCCGAACTCCGCCGGGGAGCGAGCNCGCAGAAATAATCGTGCCGAACTCCGCCGGGGAGCGAGCAAGCAAGCGAGGGAGGGGAGGGGGTGACGACGGGGAGGGAGACAACCCAGTGACTTCGAAGAACCGTGCAGAAACGAACGTGGAAATGCAGCCCAAGGCCCGGCGCGAGCAATAGCAAAGGCGAAAGCTTTCCTATCTGACCTGCCCCAGCCCCACCCCACCCCACCAACCTTTCGAAAGCCACCACCCGCAGCACCCGCAGGTTTTCGGTTATGCTTTCTCCCCTTCTTCTCCGAGCCTCTGTTATCATTTCTGCCCTTTTCGGTGCCATTTCAACGGGCCTTTCCCCTCGACGGCATCCCTTTCCGGGTTTTCTTGGGAGAGCAGCCGGGCGTGTACGCACACCTCTTTGCAAAGTACACCTCATCCGATTGCTCGGTGCCCTCCCATTTCTCTGGCACCCAGCAGAGAATTCCTGTGGGCCCTTCCCCTCTTTTAAGTCTGTGGAGTATCCTCAGAAAGCACCTGCCCCGACTGTGAACTGGCAGCTGATACCGGTACCTGTGCAGGTATGAGTACCAAGAAAGTCGCTCTCATCACTGGCATTACTGGCCAGGTAAGTACACGTTGCACTTAGTTTCCTCTGATGTTGTTACAGGAAAATATTGCATGACATACTTGGTTCAAGACAGATGGGAGGGATGGAATTGGGTATTTGGAAATCACAGAAGAAAGGAGATCCATTTTTATTTTATTTATTTTATTTTATTTTATTTTATTTTATTTTATTTTATTTTATTTTATTTTATTTTATTTTATTTTATTTTATTTATCCATTTATCCATTTATCCATCACATTTTTACACCCCCAATGTCACCTAAGTGACTTTGGGCAGCTTGCAGTAAAATATTAAATGCTGAATTTACTTCCTGGTGTTTCCTGCATGCATTCCTAAGGACAATTGGGACAATGAATACACTTGCTCTGTACCTATGTGAGAAGAATGTGTGATGCTGATTATATATAGCAGTTCAATATTTGTGTATTGTTTTGTAAATTCTCAGTGTGCTGTTTTTTCACAGTTGTAATACTTTTAACTGATGATTAAAAAGAGGGGGGGCATTACTGAACACAAAAGTCAATTTTTTTTAACTTACAGGTTGTCATCCTTCCGTTTCATAAAGCCTCATTTTTTTTAATGGTACATATTTGCAAATGGTAATTTTTGTATTCATGGTAAAAATTCCTATATGGAGGAATCACTTCCATGCAAACATGTGATATGAGTTGGCCCTAAGATCTGGAAAAAAAACCACCCTCCTTGGTAGTGTGTATAATAATTAGGAAAAGAGTTACTAGCACTTTACAGAAGTCACATCCTGGAATGTTTTTGATAGGTATTTAAAATTGGAAGATGCCTGTCAAAGGACATCTTGCCTGCAAAACGGCTAGCATCTGGGCTGCTGGTGCCCTATCCCTGTAAGACCTCTCTAACCATCCCATCAGCATATGACTATAAAAGCTGAGGAGAGGCAGCTGAGTATAACGGTGTTGATATGGAAATGAGAGGAAAAATGTTTTCTGTTTTTATGGAATCAAAGGAGCCAGAATCAGCCTAAGGCAAATAGAAGAGTTACTATTCTCCATCTGTAAGGATGACCTGGGTATATATAAACAACCTGTGACGAATACTCCTTATTTTTATTAATTCAAAGGGCCATGATAACTCTGCCTGTAAAGTGTTGAGTAATAAGCGGTGGCCTTTATTTCTATGCACAGTTTATTCACTTCCTTGTGATTTACAACCTGATCCAAAATGACCCAGGAAGTAGTTAATAAATTTCAATTTTGACAATCTTATTTCAACACCTGGGTTTAAGTTGAGATGAAGAATCATTCTTTTTAACCACGAAGAATGATAATATTTTTTCACAGACAATTGCCAGCCGGCCCTGTTCTCTTTTTCTAACATTTATTTATTTAATCAAAATTGTATGTTGCCTGTATCACAACTTTAGGCAGTTTCCAGAGTAGAATACTTAGTGGCCAAACAAAAAAAAAAAAACACCCTACAATAATAATGTCAAATAATAATAGAATTACCAAACACAGCAGAGCAAATGGTATAAGCGTCTACAAAGCAGTATTCAGTGTACATCTTTATTGAAGTGACATAGAATTAGTAAAGGTGACACTGACCGGTTCTGTACAGTGGAGACAAAGCGCCTGCTTTGAGGTAGAGTTGGATTTCAACAATTACTGCAATTACTTCAGTGCTCCCACTATGCTAGACCTGCAATAATAGACTTTTTGGCATCAGATATGTCAAAAATTCAGAAAATGGCTAAGTTAACTCTGCTGGCATGCTACTACACACATCCCCTCCCTGAATAAAAGAGAAACAATTCTTTATATACTCATTTATTTAAAAATACAGTCCAGTGGTATATATCCCCAAACCCCAAAAACTTTAACTTTAGTCTGTCTACTATTGACTTCACCCCTTTCCTAAGAGGTCCGTAGGGGGCGTGCATAAGTGCACCAACGTGCCTACTGTCCTTGTCCTATTGGTTTTTTTTTCTTGTATGTATCCATTTCATGTATTCATAACTATGTTTATACTTATACTTGTTATCTTATAATTGCTTGACAAAATAAATACAATAAATAAAATAAATATGTGATTTCCAGGATCTGTTGCATGCTGTTTATCTGCAGGGAGTGCATTCTTTCTGTTGACAAGCCCTTGTAGCCTATTTGAGGCAGCTCCAGATCACACAAAGCCTTCATTCTTGAAGTGACTTTGGAAAACTTTGCCTTGTGTATTTTTCAGGGGCTCTGGTGACTCTAAAGCCCACTGGTATGACTGTATGAGAGCATACCTAATTCTTGCACAACCTGTGCAAACCATATGAGAACAGGTTGTCCTTTCTAGAATATTTATTTTCAGGTGATGGTAAATGCTAGTGTGTCACCCAGAATGTTGTGATGTCTCATCTTTGACACATGTCATAAGTTTGTTATAACTCTGATGAATTCTGTACTTCCATACTGGGAGTGCAGAGCCATATTCACAGATGAACTTGCACAACAGCAGGTCTTCTTCAAACTGAGAAATAAATTGTACTTGCATTTCATGGGGCTGGGTTTTTTTTTTTTTAATGTTTTATCAAAGCTATGGAACTGCTATAGTTACAACCAACAAATTATTATTACCTTTATTGTCAGAGTACAACATGTGTACAATGGGATTGGCTGAACCTCCCTTCATGCACCCCTCCCCAACACAACTCACAGTGATGACAGAAGTCCCTAACCCAGACCCTGAGTTTCACTGGGTTTTTTGTATGTGTCAGGCAATGGTGGCATTCAAATAAAGTTGCCACCGGTTCAGTGGGCATGGCTTGGTGGCCGCGCTTTGCACGCATGCACACACGTTGCGAGCATGCACGCACCAATCACGCACTTTGCGCAGGTGCATAGGTGTTCTAGCTTGCCTCCTATAAGCCTGCACGATGGTGGTCGCTGCAGCAGCTATTGCGCGGTGATATTCTGCACCACACAAAGTAGCTGTACTTTGAATTCTGGCCATAAAAGTGAGTATGGGAGCCTGGGAAGGTGGGTGGGCACAGAGCAGTGGAGAGAACCGGTTCGGTCTCCACTGACATCGCTGCTACCGGCTTTCCAGAACTGGGCAGAACCGGTCAAATACCACCACTGGTGTCAGGGTAAAAATTGATTCATGCCATCTATGCATGGCAAAATAATAGATTTCAATTAATTCTGTTTTCTTATACTAATTTAATAATAACGCTACTAAACCAAATTATCCATGTTTTCTTTTGTAATATAGGGGCAAATTTGGAAAAAGTAGACTTTTATCAATATTAAATGTGCCTAATATAGGCCTTGACATCCCTGATCTAGATGATATTTTATTAATATAGTAAATGTGTAGACTGAGAAGTTAAACGGTTTTTGTTATTGCCAAAGTTTATAAATTTTTGTTGGAATTGAATTTGGAGAACAAACATGTGAGCCATTGCATGATCCAATGGGCAAAGTATTTAGGGTATGATATAATGCTTCAGTCATGGGAAAACATATTGAATGAATGATTTAAAATTTACATTAAATTAAATTTTAAATATTTTCAATAAAATGATGTGCCATTGGTATTTAACACCTAATAAACTGTCAAAGATGTACAAAGATATATATAAAGGAAAATACCACTCACACATCATCACAAAATCTCCAGAACAATAAAGCAACAATCAGCTTTAGTTCAGAACAGTTGAGCTAAGCCACGCCCAGGCTCCTTGCTATCTCCTTCTGGCTCACACAGCAAATACTGTTTCAGTTTCCAAACAGCCCTCAACTCTCTCCCACACTGACAGGACACCAGCCAGATGAATACTGATGGATGCTGGTAGGCAGAGGCAGAATTCACTTTCCTTTCTGGCAGAGGCAGAATTCACCCCCCCTCCCCAAAACCTAAGCCTGATCACATAGTTTTGTAGTGAAGCACGGTTATAGAGCTAGTCTTAAATATATGTTAGAAATAAATAGTGGGTAAGATTCATATTTAAATACAAAAGTTTGTTAAAATGAATATAAAAATAAAATCAGAGACTTTTCTTTTAGGCTTAAAGGTCAAAGTACTTGAAGGAAATCTGTATATTTGTTGTTATAAATGTTGACAGCAGCAAGAATGCTTTATGGACAAAAATGGAAAGATATTTTAATTCCCAGAATGGATGAATAGCTGGAAAAATAGATGGAACTAGCAAAGATGGCTACATTGACTGTTCAATTAAAGAAAAGAATACATCTCACTTTCTTTTTACTTGGAAACCACTTTTGGCTGTTGTATTTGAGACTTTTACTTTGGGTTTTGCTGATTAGATAGGTTGGTTGTTATAGAAATGGCTAGTATGGACGAGTATGCAAAAGTAAAAAGTTGAGGCTGTAATATTACTACTTATTCTACTGCGCGGAAGTCCGTGTTTCTCTTTTTTTCCTTCTTTCCCCTAAATTGCTTTGTTTTCTCTTTTTTCCTCCCCCATTTTCCAATTATTTTCACTTTCCTTTTTAATTTTACGATATGTCTTGATAAACTTAGTAAATTATTAAAAAGGCAATTAAGTGATTCTACATATGAAAACAAATTGAATTTGAAGGCATAACAAAATTAGCCACCATTTTCTAATTTAAATTACCAGTATTTAAACCCCAAAAAAATCACTCTTGCTGAGATTTTGAATAAGGATATGGTCAACTGAGATATCTGTTTGGAGGCAGAAGATTAGCTTACACCAGGGATGGCCAACTAGTCAGAGGCTAAGAGCCACAGTTTTTACTGTGTTACTACTAAGAGCCACATCATACACATGGGCACACATGAACTACCCCAATCCCTTCCCCTCACTCTCTCTCTCTCTCTCTCTTNACTACTAAGAGCCACATCATACACATGGGCACACATGAACTACCCCAATCCCTTCCCCTCACTCTCTCTCTCTCTCTCTCTTACACACAGAGACCTCTGCTCTGCCAGATTTACTGTAAATGTCACATATCAACATGATAATGACAAAAACTGACTCCCACAGAACTAAGACCACAAGTCAGTCATTTTGAACAATGAACACTGTGTCCTGTGTTCATCTTCATATTTTCGTTTTGCTATGCGTTTTTTCCCTGCCATTTTGACAGTGAATTTGGTTGGCCTACACACTACTCAACGAGTTTCCCTCCAAGTCATTTGCGTCAACGCTCATGCGCGTGATATGCACGTACTGTAAAAAACACGCAAACACAAAATTCGACATGAACGTAAGAGCCATACGAAACAGGGAAAAGAGCCGCATGCGGTTCGGGAGCCGCGGGTTGGCCAGGCCTGGCTTACACTGTTTGAGTCCCTGCTGCTCAAGAGTGTGGATTGATGGACAGTAACCTTTTTACCAAAGAACACAATCACTGATATGATTTTTTTTCTTTGTTATAATCCTTTTATCAGTTTGAAGTCCTGAATTAGGGCCAGAATAATTCTACAGTTGTCATTCATTTAAAAATCTTTATGAGCTGAAATAAGTTAAAACCTGCCGACGAATCCTTAAAAATATCCATGTCCGCTAATATCAATATTATATGTTTCATATTTTCTTTTTCTGTTCCAAACTAATATCAAATGGAAACTCAAGGCGTTTGAGTTTATTAATCCCAAGTAAAAGATCTTTCCTGTGCATATCTGAAGCCATAAGAACATTCTCATCCTCAATTTCTCTCTTAATTATCTTTAAAAAAAATAGAACACAGAAGAGGTGAGATGGAAGAAAAAGTTTGTAGAAGTATATTGTCATGAAGGGTAATGCGTAGGGAACATTGCCTTCTGAGTGCTGGCACCCAAGTGCGAGTGTGCAATTGTGTGCACAATTTTTGGCACAGAAGCCCAAAAAGGTTAGCCACCACTGCTCTATATTATAACACATGCCCAGTTGTTACAATCACACATCCCCCCCCCATTCCTTAAGCCCCTGTCACACTGCACCAATGGATGGAAAGGATGTAAAACGGAGAAAAACACTTGCCATCCGTTGGTTAATGTGATGCTTCCGTTCTGTACTCACTGCATCTGTTTTTCTTCCTCTCTATCCGTCCAGCATCTGTCGATTGAGGTTCCATCCGCTCAGAAGGTTCTGCATCAGCTAGGCATACGGGGAACATCCGTCGGCATCCGTTACACGTCTGCTACATCCGCTAGGCATCCGCTGCGCATCCGCGCAACTCAAATCCGCTCCAGCGGAAAGCGGACAACAGGGAAGGAAGCGGAACAGATGCGGAACGGACGTGCAGTGTTAGTAGCATGGACGGAGAAAGGATGAAAGCTGATGCAGCTTGCAAAGAAAGCATTTAAAACGAAAAAAATGTTCGCAGAGGGGACGTATCTCGGATATTAAGGATGTCTAGAGGATGCCAAGAGGATGCAAAAGGACACCTAGGGGAAAACCTATATTGCCTATAAAAAGGAGGAGCAACTCACCTGGATCTCACTTTCAGACCAGCAGCCCTTGCTTGGCAGACCTCTACAGCCTTCATCTGCCTCTTGCTCTTCCACAGCATCCAGTCATGTCAACCATGGATCGTAAACACAGTCCTTTTGGTAGCCACCATTGTTCTGCAACAGTGGGAAGCCATCTACAGGCTCTTTCAACTCTACCTATGGAAAGAAAAGGAGGCGGCCAAGAACGTCTGGGTCCGAAGATGGATCGCCAGAAGAGCAGAGTATGGATTATACAACAAGCTGATGGTGGAGCTCAGGAATGAAGACCCTCGTGCACTGACTCTGCGCCACCTGGCCTCAGGGACCACACCAGGAGCATGCAGTACGGCTGGAGGGTGCCACACAACACCATCAGCCATTGTGGTCAGAGAAGTGGTGCAGGCCATCATCGAAGAATACCTGGAGGAGCTCCTACAGTGCCCCTCACTGAAGAAGGCTGGAAGAAAGTTGCAGAGCTGTGGTATCAGAAGTGGAACTTCCCCACACCGTGGAGCCATAGATGGGAAGCATATGGCCTGCAAAGCTCCAGCCAACTCAGGGTCCACTTATTTCAACTACAAGGGCTTCTTCAGCATCATCCTCTTCGCTATGGTCGATGCTGAGCTACAAGTTCATGTACATCGATGCTTCAGGCAATGGGTCAGCTTCAGATGCCAGGTATACAACGCCAGTGATCTCAAGGAGGGGCTGGAACGCAACCTCATCATGGGCTTCCCAGATCCAGACCCCCTGCCCAACGACATGCAAGATGTGCCCTACTTCATAATGGGGGATGACGCCTTCTCCCTCAGAACCTACCTCATGAAGCCCTACACTTCCAGATGCTCACCCGTGAAGAGAGGATCTTCAACTACAGGCTGTCCAGGGCAAGGCGGGTGTGGAGAACGCCTTTGGCATCCTGGCCAACAGGTTCCAGGTACTTCTCACCACCATGCAGCATTGCCCAAGAGACTGTGAGGAGGATCGTGGAAGCTTGCTGCATCCTGCAACAATCTCATGCGCATTCCGCTACCCAGTCTTGCAGAACAGGCTCGTGGACCTCCAGCAAGGCAATGGGACATGGAGCCTGGTGAATGGAGGCAAGGACAAAACCTGACAGACACGTGGATGTGCAAGGCCACAGAGCCTCACGTGAAGGGAAGAAGCAGCGCAACCTCCTGAAACACTGGTGCAACTCCCCAGCTGGAGCAGTGGGTGGCAAGACAAGGATGATAGATGATTAAGGGATGCTTCCTTCAGCTGTCTCATCACACTGATGAGATTGGGCCATGTTGTTGAGTGGGCCTACAATGACAGGGCATTTAATAAAGAGTTGGTGTTTATGTTGACATGTGTGGATCAATGTTACATTAGTATTGATAATGAAGGGCCATAGGTGTGGCACCTGGGAGGGTGGACCATAACGTCCCACTGATGCTTGCACTGGAGGTTTATCTATCCCCACAGCTATCTCACCCATTCCACAGCTATCTTAACCCATCCCACAGATATCCTAACCCATCCCACAGGTATCCCTGCCCATCCCACAGCTATTACCATCCAAAAGGTATCCCTGCCCACCCCACTGCTATCCTTACCCATCCACAAGCATGCAAAGGCTTAAACCATTTCTAAAAGTTTTCCACCAAGACTTTATTGAAAAAATAAATGAAGCAAGTGTGTGAAGCAAAGATAATCTTTATTAATAACAAGCTGTAAAAGAAATGACCCAAGTCAAGTGTCCAAATAAATTCTACAGGTAGCCACCCAGTCTCTGCCACTCTTCTCTGTCACTCAGAGGTGTGCCCAGTCTCAGGGTGAAGGTCCTGGTGCTGTGGAGGTGGCTGCTGCTGGAGTGCTGGTCTGAAGCGCCACTGGGGTGCCTGGCCCCGAGAGGACAACAGGTGACTGTGTGTTGAGGAGCTCTCAGACAGCTGGCTCAGGCCCGCATGATGTTGAGAGCTCCTTCCTCCATGCCATGGGGTGTCAGTCCCAATACCGATGACAGATGTACTGAGGCCGGGCTTGGCCTTGTGGGGTGGAGGAAGGAGCAGTGTAGTGGGGCTGTCTGGTCTGCAGCTGTGTGAGGACTGGCGTGGGTGGCATCGGTGACGTGGATGGCATCAGTTGTGGCATCATTGGCGTGGGTGCATCGGTGGCATTGGTGTGGGTGGCATCGGTGGCATCAGTGGCGTGGTGGCATCGGTGGCGTGGGTGGCATCGGTGGCATCGTGGAACCAGTGGCAACGGTGCGTCCGATGAGTCTGTGCCTGGATTGGGAAGGGCTGCTGCCTGTACTGGCTGGACCTCCTGGTAGCTGTAGCCCTGGTAGGTGAGGGCCTGTGCAAAGGCTTGGAATGGAGGGACATCACCTGGGGTGGAGGAGCAGACCTGGACTGGGTGGAGCAGGTTCATCTGGATCTGGATGGTTGTGAAGCAGATCGGTGATCCAGTCTTCACCACCTGGTACTGGGGTTCCGCCATTGTCCGTGAGGGTCTGGTTGACATAGGTGAGGAAGGGCTTGCGGTTGGAGGATGAGGAGTCGGTGTGGACCAGCTGAGAGAAAGGATATCTATGCTGCTCCTGATGGTGTCCTGATCTCCAGCAGGACAGTGTAGCTTGTCCCTCCTGTCTGGCTCTCTGCCTTTCTGTGGAGGTGGAGTTGGGGGTGGATGCAGGTAGGATTGTGATGGAAGTACCGTCTCCTTCTCCCACTACGCCAGGGAGTCCTCCACGCACTCCGCCACGGTTAGAACAGCTGTCCGCGGGTTCTCCATCGTGGCACGCTCCACAGACACCTGCCTGGGGACAGGAGCTGACTCTCGGCCGGAAGAGGACTGGCTCTCAGCAGGCTGCCTGAGACAGAGGGTTGTGAGAGGGCTGCTCCTCAGTGGCGGATCTCACCCTCCAGGAAGCTGCACTTGGCCATGACGTAGGTCTCTCTGTCTGTCAGCTTGCTGTGGCCTGCCAGATTTCTTGAGGTGCAGCTTCCGTACCAGGTGTGCATGTGCTTCCACCAGCCGAGGAGCACTCCGAAGTGTAGCCAAGGCTCTCGCCTTCTCTCTCCAAGCAGCTGCTTCCTTTTGGTGTCCTGTAGAGCCGTGTCCCTTCCGCCATAGATAGTCATTCTTCTCAGCCACTCCAGCACCTCTCCTCGTGCCTCCTCGATGGAGTATTCCTCCTCTCCCGTTCTCGCATATGCCTCTTCCTCCCTTTGGCAGGACCACATGGGCCTCATCATGAGGGGCTTCCAGGTTGTAGGGGCTGCTCTCCAACACCACAGCAGCAGCAGCACCAGCAGGATCAGCAGCACCAGCAGCACCAAGCAGGAACCAGGATCAGCAGCAGCAGAGTAAGCACCAGCAGCGCCAGCAGGACCAGAGCACTGGCAGGACCTGGAACTAGCAGGACCAGGAGCACCAGCAGGACCAGGAGCACGAGCAGGACCAGCAGGATGAGCAGACACAAGCACAGCAGGACCAGCAGGACGAGCAAGACCAGGAGCACCAGCAGGACCAAGCAGGACCAGCAGGACGAGGAGCAGCTTCAGCAGAGTAAGCACCAGCAGAAGCACCACCACAGAAGCAGCATGAGCAGCTCCTCCAGAAGCAGCATCAGCAGAAGCACCACCACCAGAAGCAGCATCAGCAGAGTAAGCACGAGCAAGAAGCACCAACCGCCATAAGTAGCATCATCAGTCCTCCAGAGCAGAAGCAGCAGAAGCCCCAGCCCCAGAAGGCGAGCCCATGCTACAGAAAGCCCCAGCAGAAGTAGAGTGAGGGCCAGGGGGTGGGAGGGCCCTGTCCCTCTTGCCAGGGCTGGCAGCAGATGACTGAGGCTTTCTCTTCTTCCCCATGGTTGTGGGGGTTGCTGGCTGGCAGCAAAGCTGGCAGGCAGGCAGGAAGGCTGGCAGGCAGGCTGGCAGCAAGGCTTGCAGGCAGGCAGCCACCAAGGTTGGCAGGCAGGCTGGCTGGCAGGCAGGCAGGCAGCAAGGCTTGCAGGGAGGGTGGAAGGCAGGCAGGCAGGCAGGCTGGCAGGCAGCAAGCGCTGGCAGGCATGCAGGCAGGCAAGGCAGGCAGGCTGGCAAGGCAGGCAGGCTGGAGATGTTGTCTGGAAGCAGGTCTTTCCTCTGAATGGTGACCTGCTTGGGAGCTGCTTCCCTTTATATCTGCGGGGCTGACGCAATGCATCCTCCCGATGCGCAGTGAACGCTAGGCATCCGCTAGGCTTCCGCTAGGCATCTGCTAGGCTTCCGCTGTGCATCCGCTTCATTCCGCTCGTTGTCCATTCTGCATCGCTGTATCTGTTCTGCGTCCGCTTGCTGCGGTCCCGCCGCGCTGGCCTTGCGATGTCCATCCGCTCCCATCCACTTCCATCCGCTAGGCTTCCGTGGAGGCATCTCTGCTTTCCATCCGGTGCCGCGCCTCCCCCGTCCGTTCCTTTCCGTGTTATCCGCTCTGGTTATGCAAATTTTTGCCCCTTTTGAGAGCGGATAACAACGGATGGAACATTTTTCTCGTCCGCTGTGTCCTTTTTACAAACGTTTTGCATCCGTCGGCCAGTGTGACAGGGCCTTTACATGGGACTCTCACTTTTTCCTGCTAAATCATGGATCTCCAACCTTGACAACTTTATGACTCATGGACTTCAACTCCCAGTATTCCTCAACCAGCGCATGCTGGCTGAAGAATTCTTGGAGTTGAAGCCCACAAGTCATAAAGTTTTAAAGGTTGGAGACCCCTGCGTTAAATGATCCAGATGACCTGGGGTTATGACAGCAATCTAGACTACCAAGAGTTGCCTTGAGATCTCATGATGCCCTTCTCGTTGTGAATGTTCTTTGTGCTATTCACAAAGTCTCCTAATAGTCTCATAGTCTTTCACTTTCCTTCTGCATGCTTCATGTATTTGATATTATTGATTTGGTGGGATCATGTCCCAAATTTAGAAGTTTATGCTATGTACCAGGTAATAATATGGCTGGATCATCACATCTCTCAAATGCAAATATGTTTTTCCCCCATATGTAACTTGGGGTTCCCCCCCTTAATAAAACAGGGAAAGCTGTATTTCATGTACATGAATGGTAAAGTGATAAACATTTTATATCAGGGCTGGAGATACTGTGGTTAAACCATAATATTTGCTTTCTTGAGTTAAACAGACTACATTATTTCAGAAATATTGTTCAAGCACGAATTTTATTAACATTCATTGGCATATTATGTTTGATTAGCAATTACATATGAGAAACTAGTTTAAAATAGTGTTGCTATGAGTGGGGTTTTGACAATATATATATTTGCATTTGAGGTAGCCTCGATCTCATCTCTAATATAGAGTCAAGATGTCTTTTGCCATTACATTTATATAGTTAAAGTAGATCAATTTCAGTTTATAACAATCATGAATGCTTTCAAGTTGTTTGGAAAGTGTTATTCCACTATGACACTGATATTCCCTAATCTTATTTAATTTGGCTTGTAACTTTCAGCCAGCTTTTTTTTAAGTTCTTGGTTAACATCCCTTGTGCTGTAACAATTAAACATAATACATGAAGAAAGATGGGATATATTTGTCTTTAAAGAAGATCATAATTATACTTGGTTTTCCTGGTTTGAATAGAGCTATTCTTTCTCAGAAGGAACAGAAATGAAGAGTCATGAATGAAAACAAATACACATGTCCTAGGATAATGTTGCAGGATCCAATCTTGGTCAGTCACCAGGACCAGAGGTTTTGTCTTTCAAGCTTTCAGACTCATATTGGAGCCCATCTTCAGGGAACTTAGTTGATATATCAGCTGCATTTTTTCCTGTAAGAAAATGCTCTTAGTACTCCACTGACTAATCTTACCCAGCATTGATAATATGGTTGGTATTATTTAATACTTATAACCTGTAAGTATTATAGTATTAATGTCCAGTATTACAAAAGTGTCAGAAAGCTACTAATGAAGAACTCAGAAGTAAAATGGGAATTCAGACAACATTGTACCTTGAATCATCTAGCCCAAGGACGGATGCGTCACCAACTGGCAACGCCCACACCTGGTTTAGTGAAGGAGAAAAAAGTTGTGATACATCACGTGATGACACTGTGACACCCCGGTCTAATATCTTTATTTTAAATTTTTATTGTAACCCCAAGAAACCTCAGCAGTTAATGCCCAAATAATAATAATAAGAAATAAAAAGAACAAAATGATATTTATAGTTACAATGCATAGTAGGGAGGAGAAAATGCTGTATTGGATTGGTAGTTTGTCATTTTGAGCTCCAGTATGAAAAACGGGATGTAAATCTATTAATAAAAGCAAACATAATGGCAAACGTTCTTTAGTCACATTGCATATGTGATATTTTGTGTATATTCATATCTTTGTGATACAGTGGGAGTCATTCCTCAGGGACAGAGAAGAGCATTTTTGTATACACAGTATAGATAGATATGTATAAATGGAAATATTTATACACACATTTGTATACAACTTACTTTGAAGACCACTTGTGATGTGAAAGGAATTGAATTTAGTTGCAACATTTTTTTGAAACTACTGCTAGAAGACTCTGCTAGTTAGATTTGATATTTTTTTGGGTGGAATGAACGAACCAATGTGTAGAAGACAGTATGGATTTGTATATTATAGTTATAGAGAAATGAGGGATTGCAGTGTTCTCTTATTTTGGTTTCTGGGAAGTCCATCATATCCTGTTTTGTTTCAACCAGTAGTGGATGCTTGGCTGGGTTCCTTGGTGGTTGCATTTAACAATTTCGGGTGGCTGCAGGGAGCAGGTATTTCATGTTTTCAAGAATTCATGGAAAAGAGAATTTGATTTTTGCTTGTTTGTAACAAATGAACCTATTTAAACTGTTATGGCTGCTTAGAAGTCATGTGACTCAATGATAGGCAATTATGCCAGTGATGCTCAGGTTTATTGGAAAAAGTAGTTTCCATGAGCAAAAGAAACACATTTTGCCCAAGGTTAAACAATTTTGCATCATTTTCATATTTAACAAATTGTTCAATTTGTCTCAGCTTTGGCACTCTTTAATCTTTTTAGGAGAAGTAAATCTTGAATGCTGTTTTTTCATTTGTTCATTAATTTATTAAGCAATAATTTTGATTATTAAAATAAAAAAAATGGAAGAAGTATAATTAAACCTCTATTATTATAAATAATTATATTTTTGTAAGCCACCCAGAGTCACTAAGACTGAATGGGCAGCCATATAATTTTTCTAAATAAATAAGAAACGCTGTGATAAGAACATTTTGTGATTGTACACATCCAGACTACTGTCTGTCTATTTGTTGCATTTTTGCCTCACCTTTTTACTGGGAATTCTTACAACCATATGAAGGTTTTCTGAAAAATTAACCAAAATTATTATTCCAAAATTATCATGAAGTATATGGTTATGTGGAGATTTGAAGATCACTCTCTGCAGATTAAATCAGATATATATTATTTTCCTGATATAGCTATGAGGAGTCTTAGATTACATCCAGAATTGTGTTTTAATAGGATTCCACTCACATTTCTGATTTCCATATACAGTTCCTGTTGTAAAGAAAGAGAGCTGGGAGAGACTCAAGAGCTACAGAATGGGCAATCACCTATCTTCTATAAAAGGAATTACTCCTTCCTTTACAGACCAGTCAGTCTGATCCTGAGCCTTTATTTGTAATTATATTTGGAAATAAAGGAAGGTGAAATGGTTTTGTATCACAAGAGTTTAACACAGATATAATTTTGAAGACCAAGCCTATATATTTCATGCACTGACTAGTTTTTTTCCAAGAACTGAGTTTGTTGTATCCCACCTGTGTTTTGCGAATAAATGATATGATGAGTCCCTACTCACTGTCTAAAACAAAGAAAGAATATCTGAGGAGGAGGCAAGAATATTTCGACTCAGTTACACACACATATACCCCCTTACCTTCCCCCCCCCCCCCCCTCTACATGTNCCCCCCCCCCCCACTCTCTACATGTATAGAGGGAGGGATGGAGGGGGGAGAAGAAATTTTAGAAAGGATGAGTTTAGAAGTGGTAAAAAGGAAAAATAATTTATGTAATCATGAAAAGGCTGCAGTGGCTTTTAGTAAAGCAGCACTCATGAGCCCTTTACTTAGAGAATAATAATTAAAATCAAATCAATCAAAAGCTACTTGCCTGCATAAGGAAAATGATAGAAGCTTCTTTTAAATATGTTTCTATAATTGCTGCCTTTTTTTTTCCACATTTGTACCATTACTGCATAAACCGGAAACCAGAGCTTTCATGCCTGACTTCCTGTAATTAAGCTACTCGAGACAGATTTCTACCAGGCATTGTATGATAGATACATTGTTGAATTATTGTGAGTGTTTTGAGGCTGGCTTGCTTTGATTTCTTACTTCTAAAACTGCATTCTGTGTACACTAAGATGATTGAATAAATACATCATATCATCCTGCAACTTTTTTGGAAGTGTTGTTTATTATTGGAATAAAAAATCCATTCTGTCATAATTTATATTTTCTTTTTTAAAGTCTAGTTTATTAGAGACAGCAGTCTTAGGTTCTAGTTACGGTGACTGTGAAAAGGGAAATAAGCATTAAACTTTCATACACATGGAACAGTGTTAACGTAATCATAAAATAATACTTTTTATTTTTGTTACATGTTGTAGGGAGGATCAGTTTCTAAGCACATATATTTTAGTCATATAAATGTAAATAATTTGTATTCTTTGAAACTAATGCAGAGTTTCTAAAAGTATTTTCTGTACAGCAGTTATATAAATAGATACAATTTTGAAGTACATTTAGTCTGGGATCTAGAATCTAAGTTCAATTAATGTATTTTTCAACTTTTGAAAATCCTATTGTATTTATCTTATATTAGATAGCAAGTATATGTTTTCATAATAAACGTTACTTGCTTATATTTCTAATGCATTGCATCATATTTTTGAAAGAGGCTCTGACATTTTTCTCCACTAAGTCACCCTCATATAGATCTTTCTCCTCGATGTGAAAGTTGTAGATTACTGGTAACTCTCACCTAGCTGGTTGCAAATTAAAGGTTTACGTCAGTGCTTCCCAAACCTTTTCCTTGATTACCCAATATACCACTCATCAGAAAGCCCTTTTCACCTAATATGTATACAGGTAGTCCTTGACTTACAGCCACAATTGAGCCTAACATTTCTGCTGTTAAATCAGACATTTAAGTGAGTTTTGCCCCATTTTATGACTTTTCTTACCACAGTTGTTAAATCAGTGACTGCAGTTGATAAGTTAGTAACCCAGATGTTCATTGAATCTGGTTTCTCTTATTGACTTTGCTTGTCCAAAGGTCTCAGAAGGTGATCATATGATCTTGGGACACAGCAACAGTCATAAATATGAACCAGTTGCCAAGCATCTGAATTTTGATCACATGATCATGTCACATTTTTCAACACCATTGTAACTTTGAACAATCACTAAACGAACTGTTGTAAGTCAAGGACTACATGTACAACACACCTTCTTCCTATTTTTCCCACAACAACAACAACAACAACAACAACAAACCAAAGTCACCCAGCTGGTTTTCATGCATAAGGTGGGATTGGAACTCATAGTCTCCTGGTTTCTAGCCTGATGCCTTCACCACTAGTCCAAGCTGGCTCCTGTTATGATTGGGTAATATGTGTTGTTTTACCCAATTGGGAATGATTTACACAGGTTTGGGAAGCACTGGTTCAAGAAATGGTAATATAGTAACCTCCAAGTTAGTCTGAAGTTTGTTGACTTACACTAGATCCTGTTTCTTAAAAGTTGTCTCTCGATAGATGTGAAGGTGGCAAATACTCAAGTCAAAATAGTATCTGATTTATTTATTATTTTATATCTCACCTTTTTTATTTTTACAAATAACTCAAAGTGGTGAACATATCCAATGTACTTTCCTCCTTCTATTTTCCCCATAACAACAAACCTGTGAGATGGGTTAGGCTGAAAGAGAGTGACTGGGCCAAAGTCACCTAACTGGCTTTCATGGCTAAGGTGGGACTTGAACTCATGGCCTCATGTCTTTTTGTCTGTTGCCTTAACTACTAAACCAAACTGGCTCTGATATTGTTATAGTAGAGGAATGCTATTATATTTATATTTCACATAAAATGGACTGACTGTTTACAGCTTTGGAATAAAATACTGTATATAGCTATATATCATTGTTTTAAGTGTAATTTCTGTGTAAGAAATAATGAAATAATGAGAAAGAATTGCCTCTTAACATTCCTTAACCTGTTCTTTCTTTTAAACCCAAATGTATGGGTAGCCATTTTTCTTAATAGTTAATTAAACCTTAAAGTTAATAATTAGTTAAATCTTGTAGTTAAAAAATATAATCTTATGAAATAGATAAACTCACTAGTTCCCTTGCATCCTGGAAGGTGGAATCAGGAGAATGACTTTCTGCTTCCATTGTACTCCGTTTGGTTCCACAAAATTTATCTTGACTAGATTTTTGAGGATGCATGAAGAGGAATTGAAAGCCTTATTGAATTAGCCTTGATGTACACAGCATTGGATTGCACCCTAATATGGAAAGGAGATATTACATTCTCTTTGCCTAATTTTCTAAACATATTTCAAACTCACATTACTTTCCTCTGTTTAGTTAACATTGTAAGCAAAGGGTTGTGTTAATCTATAGTAATGAATGTGGTAGCACTAACAAATATTTTAAAAAGCATAAAGATATGGAACATTTAATAATTTGTATTTTAATAGAAATTGTCTGAAAAGATTTATTCCTTTTCTGTTGTTGCAGAAAAAGCCCGACATTTGTTTTCTTATTATCTGTACCTCATCCGAATAAAGTTTTATGTTAAAAACTATCCATTTTTAAAATCAGAAACATCAGAACCAATATCTCCAACTTCTTCCATTAGAAATCTCAAGTAAAGTTTAGCATTGATCAGCTATTTTGAAAACTTGTTTGCCACAAAATCTTGATATTTGCCCAAGCAATGAAATTTGCAGAAATTTATGAATAAATGTTGACTGATTTAAGAACTCTGAAATTATATAAAATAGTTAGACACATTAAATATTTACTTTTGGTCTTTGGGATCATTTTTAAAGTTTTCATTCACACTTCTATATAATATACTGTATTGGCATGGCAAGGAAAGTCTTAATGTTTTGGATAGGGAGCTGAAAAAACAAACAAATACACTAACGCGTAATTATGAACAGCGAGAAAATATAATATGTGGATAGTTCAAATCTGACATGAAACAAGCTCTGTTACTCAGTATTTGGAGCAAAATAACTTTCTGTGCAATAGAAAATTATTCTGACCTTTTAAAAATAAAAATAGAGGCAAAATTTGTTTTAAATTCACAGTCTAGACAAGCAAGACCTACTTCCTCTTGGGAAGCTAATTTCTTTAGAACTGGACTAGATTTGTTCAAGGATACAAAATACAAATCAGCTACATTTTCTGGAGAGTTAAACAGGCTACGTTTTAAGATATGCTAAATGAAAGCCTGGGGTTTTTTTCTGTGCTGTTGACAGGGAAGTAGGATATGAATCAAAAAGTAAGCTTTTGTTGGATTTGCATAATGATATAATATATGGTGTAGGCATTATAAATGGATTGGGAGGTTTACATTCAAAAGCTGAAATCAGGATTGGAAATCCTGATGCGAGTGTTTATTTAATAGGATATTGCCACTTTTTCCAATTATTAATAAAAAAAAATCTTAGTGGTTTATAGATTGAATCATGAATTAATTACACATAATTAATCAACATTACAAAGCCATGCCTTTTAATGTGAACCTTTTGCTATTTAAAGCAAGCAGTTAGAAACTGTTTCCCAACAGTTAAAATTATTAACCAGTGGAATGCCTTGCCTGCAGATGTTGTGGATGCTCCATCACTGCAGATTTTTAAACAACCATTTGGACAGCCATTTGTCTCAAATGGTACAGGGTCTCCTGCTTGAGAGGGAGCTGGACTCCAAGGTCCCTTCCAATTCTTTAAAGGATAAGTTTAGATTTCAATCTGTACCTATTGTTTTCCACATTCTAATTAAGTTTAGAACTGTGATGGCGAAACTATGGCACACATACCAGAAGTGGCATGCAGAACCATCTGTGCGGGCATGCAAGCCATTGCCCTAGCTCAGTTCTACTCCGCATGTGCGCACATGCCTCTCACCAGCCAGCTGATTTTGGGATATCTGCTGTGCATGTGTGGGGGGCAGGATGCATGCAGGAGACGCATGTGCATGTGCAGGGATGGGGTGGGGGGAATCATTAGTCCTGCATGCATACGCAGGGGGGTAGGGGGAGCATGGGGGGTTGCTTGTGCATTGCATTATGGGTGCAGGCACACACACACGCTCTCACTTGTGCACGCACGTGCCTTCAGCATATGATGACAAAAAGGTTAGCTATCACTGGTATAGAAGTTCTAAATTGTAATGAACTGTGGAAATTCTAAGCCATTAATATTTTAATTGATCAATAACTAGAAATCAAATGAACGACTTCTAAGTGAAACTTGGCCTTGTAATCTAAAACAAAATTATCTGGGTTTTGAAAAATATCCATTCTCACATTGAAAAAAAATCCTATATTGAATAGTAGTTCCTTAAGGGCCTGTCACATAGGCCGACGGATGCAAAACATATGTAAAAAGGACACAGCGGATGAGAAAATATTCCATCTGTTGTTATCCGCTCTCAAAAGTGCCCCGAGTTTGCACAAGCAGAGTGGACAATAATGGAAAGGAACGGACGGGGGGAGGATGTAGCGAGGATGTTAAGCGGATGCTCCACGGAAGCCTAGCGGATAAATAGAAGCAGATGGAAGCGGATGGCACATCCGCGGGACTTCCGGGAAGCACAGCGAAGCGGACGCGCAACGGAAGGAACGGATGCAGAGCGGATGCCTAGCGATACAGCGGATGCATCACGGAAGCCTCGGGGATGCTACGGATGCCTAGCGGATGCAAAGCTTCACTGCGCATGCGGGGAGGATGCATTGGCGTCAGCCCCGCGGATATAAAAGGATGCAGCTCGCAAGCAGGTCACCATTCAGAGGAAAGACCTGCTGCCAGACATATCTCCAGCCAACAACCATGGGGAAGAAGAGGGAGCCTGTGCCATCTGCTGCCAGCCCTGGCAAGAAGAACAGGGCCACTGTCCCACCCCCTGGCCCTGACTCTGCTTCTGCTGCTCGGGCTGACTCTTCTGGTGCTGGGGCTTCTGCTGGTGTTGCTCCTGGTGCTGGTGCTTCTGCTGGTGCTTACTCTGCTGGCGCTGCTCCCTGGTCTGCTGGTGCTCCTGGTCCTGCTGGTGTTCTGGTCCTGCTGGTGCTCCTGGTCCGCTGGTGCTGCTGGTGCTTACTCTGCTGCTGAAATCCTGGTCCTGCTGGTGCTCCTGGTGCTGGTGTGCTGCTGGTCCTGCTTTTGCTGCTACTGTGTTGTTTTGCTGCTGGTGGTGTGGTGGAGGCAGCTCCTAGAACCTCGAAGCCCAGATGAGGGCCCAGATGGCCCTGCCAGAGGGAGAGAGAAGGCATACGCGTGGACGGGAGAGGGAGGCAATACTCCATCGAATGCCTGAGGGAGAACGAGTATCTATGGCGGAAGGGACACAGGCTCTATCGAAGACAAGGCAAAAGGAAGCAGGCTGCTTGGAGAGAGAAGGCGGAGAGCCTGGGCTACACTTCGGAGGTCCTCCTCGGGTGATGGAAGCACATGCACACCTGGTACGGGAAGCTGCATCTCAAGAAGTCTGGCCAGGCCGCGGTCAAGTCACCAACCGGGAGACCTACGTGATGGCCAAGTGCAGCTTCTTGTGGGTGAGGTCTGCCACCGAGGAGCAGCCCCTCTGACAACCCTCTCTCTCAAGCAGCCCACAGAGAGCCAGTCCTCTTCTGGCCAGAGTCAGCTCCTGTGTCCAGGCCAGGTATCTGTGGAGCGTCCCACGACGAAGGACCCCCCGACAGCTGCACTCCCCGTGGCGGAGCGCATGGAGGACCCCAGACGCAGTGGGAGCAAGGAGAGGGCACTTCCACCAGAGACCAACCCACATCCACATTCACCCCAGCTCCACCTCCACAGAAAGCGGCAGAGCAAGAGCCAGACCGGAGGGGCAGAGCCACACTGTCCTGCTGGAGATCAGGGACACCATCAAAAGCAGTGTAGATCTCCTCTCTCAGCTGGTACAACGACTCCCAATAACATACGTAGCCCTGCAACCACGTGATACCTGACTCACCTGACGTCAACCAGACCGCCAGGACAGCGAATCAGCAGTAACCAGGTGATAAAGGCGGCAGGATCACTGGTCTTCTGCACAATCTCTCCAGGCCCAGATGAACCTGCTCCAACCCAGTCCAGGTCTGCTCCTCCAATAGGTATGTCACAGCCCTTCCAAGGTTCCACAGGCCCTCACCTACCAAGGCTACAGCTACCAGGAGTTCCAGCAGCACAGGCATCCCTTCCAGTCAGGCACAGGTTCATCGTATGCCACCCAGTGCCACCGATGCCATCAATGCCACCCATCGCCACAGATGCCACCGGTGAGTAGTCTCCTCGATACCTGCTGCACTAGCTAGCAACCAGACAGCCCCACACTCCTCCTTCCCTCCAGCCCCCAAGCCAAGCCCGCCTCAGAGCACTTGTCATCGGTCTTGGGACTGACACCTGCCATGCTCCTGGAGGGAAGGGGCTCTCAACATCACAGGACTGAGCCAGCTTCTCTGAGAGCTCCTCCCCCACACACACCCCTGTTGTCCTCTCGGGGCCAGGCACCGGCAGTTATGACCAGGCACTGACGCAGCAGAGCAGCCACCTCCACAGCACCTGGACCTATCACCCCTGAGACGATGGGCACACGCCTCAGAGTGACTGAGAAGAGTCCAGGAGGATGGGGATCTGCTACCTGCTTAATGGACATTTATGCTTTGGTCTCGGACACTAGTGTGACGGGTCACTTTATTTGACGTTTGTTTATAAAAGATTGTTTCACACACTTGCTCAGTCTTTGTATATAAGTGCGTTGAGTCGGGTAAAGCTTGGTACAAAAGTGTTGTGAACCTTTAGTAATGCTTTAGATGGTGTAACGGAATGGATGTAAGGATAGGCACGCTGGGATGGCCAGGGATACCTCGTGGGATGGCAGGATGTGAGATCCGTGTGGCGGATTGGGTAGATAGCTGAGGGATAGATTAAACCTCCAGTGCGAGCATATTGGGACTGTGATGGTCCACCTCTCCAGAGTGACCCACCTATGGCCCTTTATGATCCAATAAACAATTTTATCAGTTGATGCCACACAGTTATCACATTAAACAACTCTTTATTTAAATCCGCTGTTCATTGTAGGGCCACTCAACATACATGGCACAAATCTCATCAGTGTGATGAAGACAGGCCTGGAAGGAAGCATCCATTAGCATCTACCATCCTGTACTTGGCCACTTACACTGCTCCAGCTGAGGGCGAGTTGCCAAGTCTCAAAGAGGTTGCGCGTAGGCTTATCTCCCTTCACAGTGAAGCCTGTTTGGGCCTGCACATCCCCACATGTCCTATCAGGTTTCACACCTTGCACAATATCCATGTCAACAGGCTCCATGTCCACCCTATATGTTGTGGTTGGAGGTCCCCACAAGCCTGGTTCTACAACACTGCGGTAGCGGGTGGGCGCCTGAGATGTGCAGGATGCCAGCAAGCCTTCGCACGATCCTCCTCACGTCTGTGGGCGATGCTGCATGGTGGTGTAGAAGTCCTGGAACCCTGTTGGCTAGGGAGTGCCAAAGGCGTTCTCCACCACCCCCTTGCCCTGGATAGCCTGTAGTTGAAGATCCTCTCTTCACGGGTTGAGGCAAAATCTGGAAGTGTAGGGCTTCAATGAGTAGGTTCTGAGGGAGAAGCCGTCATCCCCCATGCACCCATGAAGTAGGGCAACATCTTGTGTGTCGGTTGGGGCAGGGGGAAGCCATAGATGAGGTTGCGATGTCCAGCCCTCCCGTTGTGGACTGGCAAGTTGGTGATGACCTGGCGCATACTGCTGAAGATGACCCATTGCCTGAAGCGATCGATGTACATGAACTTGTAGTCAGGTGAGCATCGACCACGTTGCTTGGGGCGAAAGAAGGGATGGAAATGCGTAAGAGAGAGCCCGTTCGTAGGTTATGATATCGGACCCTCTTACTTGGCTGGAGGCGTTTGCATCCAAATCGTGCTTCACCTTATGGCTCCAACAACGATATGTTGGGGAAGGTTTCCGACTGTTCTGGATGTACCAGGGGCTGCTGCAACTTTTTTACTCAGCCTTCTTCAGTGGAGGGCGCCTGGAGGAGCCTCATCCAGGTATTACTTCGTGTGGCCGCCACCCACTTGTCTGGCCCCACAGGGAAGTGACAATGCCTGCTGTGTTCGTGTGGCACGCTCCAGGCGTACTGCCAGTGCGTTCATTGTACATAGGTCCGGAGGCCAAGGTGGCACAGAGTCAGTGCCACCTTTGAGGTCCCAGGGTCCAGTGGGTGGCGGTACCGGAAGTTCTCGTTGTGGCACCGTGTCTTGGTCAGCCTGGGTTGTCAGCCGCTGGCGAACAACTTCGTCAAACATCGTGCAGGTGGTTGGGCATCTGGCGGCTCCAGCAGAATCGAGAGATATTGAGGAAGTCGAACGGAGTTGTGCTGCTCAGTCGTGTCTCTCAGCGAGTTCACACCATGCCAGCAGGCTGTTGTGATATTAGTCAGACAGTCCATGATTATGCTCTTGCCTTGGCGACTCTGAGCACTTTCGGACCCAGACACTTGTCTTGTATCCTTTTCTTCCCGTAGAAAACAGGTAAGAGCCTTGTAAGATGGCCTCACACTGTTGTAGAACGATGGTTGACTTCCGAATAGGCAGTGTGTGATGTCCATGTGGAAGATGGACTGGATCGCTGCTGGAAGAATAGAAGCGGACCAGATGAAGGGCTGAAGAAGGTCTGCCACGCAGGGCTGACCTGGACTGAAAATGTGAAATCCAGGTGACTTTCCTCCAGCCTTTTATAGGAAAATATAAGCGTTTCCGCTAGGGTCTTTGCAGCCTCTCGACACTCAGCCTGCAGACATCCTAAGTATTCCGAGGATACTACCCTATACCGAACGGTTGTTTTTTCCGTGTGTTAATGGTTTTTGTATGCGAGCTGCGTCCGCTCGTCATCCTTTCTACGTGCTAACCACTAAAACGACTGTGTCCGTTCTGTGAGGTTCGTTGCCTCCCCTGTGTCCGTTTCCCGCGTGGACGTGGATGAGAGTTTGTGCGGAATGCGCAGCAAATTGCCTAGCGGGGGATATGAGGGCATGCATGTAGTGGAGTGACGAGGGACGTCTTCACGATGGTATCCCAGTAAATGCATCGCGGATGTGATAATGGATGCAGTTGGAATACATTTTCCATGCCAAAAAGTTTGTGCAGCTCAAAACCTTGTGTGAAGCAGAATGAAAATTCTTCGAATGACGGATGAGGATGGATAGAAGAGGTAATGGAAAACGGACGCAGTGGTACAGAAGGATGCATTGCATTAGACACAACGCTGGCAAGTGTTTCTCTCCGTTTTACATCCTCTTTCCATCCGTTGGTGCTGTGTGACAGGGGCTTTAAATGTTAAGTCTTTCTGTAACACTTAAAAGTTCATATTATATCCTCCTTAATTCATTTGAAATTAAAATAAAATTTTCGAGTTTTTATATATATAAGGAGTTACATTTTTAAAAATAGAAACAACAATTATTTTAACAAATATATAAATAGAAAAAATAAAATAGCTAAGTATAAAGGAAAATTTACATATTCTGAAAAGAAAACAAAGTTGGCATCCATTTCTGTCCTTTTCGTAAGGTCCTTCCAAACTATGGAAAAGGCCCTGCCTTTAGTATGTACATCAAATATATTTTTTTCTACTGCTGATTCTTTCAGAATAACAAGGCCTCTTTTAAAATTTTTAATAATCAAGCTGGATGATGAGGAAGAAAGTTTTATTCACTCTCTATCTTCATTTCAAAACCACAATATATACTACTGGTATATTTTGTCTTTTTTTAATATATCATTCAGTTTTGAAACCTCTGGTTCATTTGGTTTGTCAACCCAAATACTTAAAGAGAGTGTTTTTTATTTCTGTCATTGCAGTAATAAGTCATGTTTTAGCCTGAATTTCAATAATAACTATGCTCTTCACATTGTGGAAAGGGACTGATCGCAGGTGCATGATGTATTTGTTTCACAGAATTGACAGCAATTGTTTGTATCTTGCAGTGTAATGTAATGTAAAACACATACTTTTGATATATAATAATTTGTAATTATTAATAACTTATGGATAATAAGTCATATATCATGAGAGTTGTAAATTGAAACATCACATGACTGCACCTGATTTTACAACCTTTTTTTGCAGCAGTAGGTAAGTGAACACTGCGGCTGTTAAATGAACATCACAGTTATTAAGCGAACCCATTGTTTGCCATGAGGTAGATTTTGTGGGAAACTGGAAGTAAATGCCAGTCATCATAGTCATGTGACTGTGGCATGCTAGAAAAATAAATGCCATAAATGTGGGCCAGTTACCAAGCACCCAAAATGTGGTTCCGTGACCTTGGGAGGAGGGCGCATACATTGGAACTATGAACCTGGGTCATAAGTAACCTTTTTTAGAGTCCATTGTAAGTTTGACTGGTCATAAGTCAAGGACTATCTAATATATAATTTAGGAATGAGAATTGTTCTTTTCTAGTATTAAGTCAATATAATTTCTGGTTAAGTGGAGTAAAGGTAGTTCTCAACTTACGACCATAATTGAGCCCAACATTTATGTTGCTAAGTAAGAAATTGGTTAAGTGCGTTTTGCCCTGTTTTACAACTTTTCTTGCCACATTTCTTAAGTGAATCACTGCGGTTGTTAAATTAGTAACACGGATATTAAGTGAATCTGCTTTTCCCACTGACTGCTTGTCAAAAGATTGCAAAAAGATGATCACATAATACAGGGATGCTGCCGTCACAAATATGAATCAGTTGTCAAGCATCCAAATGTAAACCACGAGACCATGAGAATGGTGCAATGGTCATAAGTATGAAAAATGGTAATAAGTCATTTTTTCAGTGCCATTATAACTTCAAACAGTCACTAAGCGAGTTGTTGTAAGTTGAGGACTGCCCGTATTATTAGGGAATGAGAGGAAAGTTTTATAAGATTTATCATGATATTGTGACAGATGAAAAAATTATGCATACTCTCTAACATGAAGGTTCACAAAGTAGGTTTTCAAACGGCCGATCTATAGTATAACCAGAAATCCTATAGAATGTTTCCAAAAACAAATGAAAGTTTTGTTTTTGGTATTATTCAATTGTACTATGTAGGAATTCTGTAGTATCAACTTTGATAGAGATGAGATGGTTTTCATGAAATTCTGCCAACTACTGTGATTCGCTGCAGTGAAACAGGTATGCCAGCAGATGCCTTAAGTGTATAAATTGGAAAGCTGCCTAATTTATATCATTTGTATTTATTCTTTACATGTGTGAATTGTATTAAAAAGTTGATGTGGTAGAATCCACTTTCAGTCTTGAAAGCTCACTGGGTGATTTAGGCCAGGTAAATAAAGTATGTTGTCTCAGCCCAATATTCTTTACAGGTTGTTACTGTAGAATAAAAAGGGGAGAAAAGAGCATTGTGATTACAACCTTGAAGCTGAGCTCTTGTAGAAACAAGGTGGGCTATGAATCTAGTAGTTGAAAAAGGAACTGAATTTATAAATTAGTCAACCTACATTTTTAATTTTATGAGCTATAAATCATTGTAGTGATAAAATAAATAGTGTTTTTTGCAATAACAAATCTAAAATAATTTAAATTAAGTTTGCCCAAAAGCTAATTTTTCAGGTGGAATATTTAGCAACCCTGTTATTACAAATTAATAATTTAGGCAGAAATAAAAGCCTATTTCTGCTACTTTAGATACAAATAACTTTATGAAGGAAAACACATTTCAATTTTTACTTATTTCTCTACTGTTGTGTATATTTTTAGTGTTTTGAAAGACATTTTGAACATCTGGATAGGTATGTTCCAGCACTTGACTTAAAAGTTCCGCTACAGTCTCAGGTTGAGGTGAACCTTTGATTCAATAGGTTTAAAAATATTGGAACAAAGTACAGTAACAATAAGAAAATTTTTTGAAAGTTGGTACAACAGAATTTTCTAGTATTTGCTTTCAGCTTGACTAGAAACTGAATTTGGTTTGAAAGGTTTAATAGCAAATATTTGTTTATAATGTAATATCCTTTTTCTTTTGCAGATCAAACATGTAACAAGGTCATGCCTGTTTGATTTGTTTGCTTTTCACAATAAGCAGCAAAGAAATTAAAAAAAAAATCTAGGCAAATTAAATACAAAATTCTATATGACCCTTTAGAAAGCAAACATTTTATAGACATTTACCATTGCATATCTTTGCAGAAATTGATGTATAGTTGTCTAATAGTAACTATCTAAATTACCTTTATATATTCTGTTTTATAGGAATCAAATTATTATATAAAATTATTCCATTCTAGAAGTAATTCCTAAGAAAAAAGTGAGAAAACCTCTCATTTTTATTTCATGTTATGTGTAAGCACATTCAAAATGATACCTCCTCGTCCAGAAAAGAATAAAACACAAATTGTGTTTTGAATCACCAAGTATTTCTAGGGGACGGCTACTAGAATGTTAAAAGTTCTGAAATATTAACAAGGGTTTACAGCACCTTCATATTCAGCTGTCTCAAATGTCCTAGTAGTATGAAATCTTTTGAGTTTCATCACATTATATATATTTTTGCTTTCTTTTAGCAAAAAAGAAAATGGGGTTGTGTTACATTTCAAGCAGCATGCAACAAGATTAGAATTCCGTCTTTTAAGTATCACTGGGAGCGAGTGAAAGAAACCATTGGCAAACTTGCAAGAGGATGCAGCTACTTCAGTGTTCCTATAGGAATATCTGAAGGAATCCACTGGGCTATATGATATAAGTTATCTTATTTTTCATATTTAAAAAATTGAATTCAACAGTATGTACTTTTAAAATACTTTTGCTTAGTTAAATACCCCCAATAGATTCATTACAATTCATAGCATTTACCAAATATGGCAAGTGATAGTTTGGTATAATAATACTAGTCAAATCCATCTGAAAAATATCTTTAGCTGCATTCTCCTATTATTTTGGTTCAACATCTCTAACTACCTTGAGACACTTGTTCCCCGATTTTAAAAAAAGTAACTTAACAGCCAATCCTTGCAAACAAACCTTTGCAGGTTTGTAAAGCAAAGGAAAGCTGAAATAGGATCATAAGCATATTTGCTGTTTCACTTACTGACTGCTTTACTTAATGACTTAGTTGTCCATCCCAATTGTGGTCTCTGAGGATTACCTATATGCCATATAGAAGTAAAAGGGTAAAAAACAAATGTAGGTAGAATAATTGCTAGAACAAGTTCAGCTGTGTAATAGTACTTTAAAAAAAAGAGCAATATTTAAAGAGTACAGTATGGTTTGAAGTGTGAGAGTGATTCCAGTAGCTTCCAAGGTAGACCTAGACCAGACTATCTTGCTAAATTTGTGGCTACTTCCCAGGTGTCTACTTCGACTACTTTCCAGGTGGAGTGTTCAGAAATGCATTGGTGTAAGTGAATGGAAAAAGTATAGTTTGGTTTTGTCATCAGATATTATAGGATTTATACTTAACCATGTTAGCATATGTGACAAGTCTTGTTACCTTTTGGCTAGCTCACAAGCCTCTGTGGTTCATTATTCACATCAAGAAGACTGCAAAAAGGTTGGCTTGTAAATGACTGTGGTCCTAGTTTCTGTCTGAGGTTTTCCATTAATATCCTAAACTGGTTCAGTGTTAACATTAGTCATAAATGTAATTTTAAATTCACCATCTGGTTGGCAGAAAGTTAAGAACTTGAATTCTTGGCTGTTATTCTGTTTATAGCTGTCTCCAATTTTCTGCTAAATATTTTTAAGTATAGCTTTCTAAAATATTGTTGTTCTGCCATTTTGTGTGCTGTCTGAGCATGCAAAGCTACAATATGCTTTGTTTTTTGCCAAATGTATTCTGTGAACTCAGCCATTTTCATCAAAGCACACTTAAACAAATCCTGGATTGTATGCATCTCTAGATAACTCTTCTGGTTTGCCTTTTCTGAACAAAGAATGAAAAAGGACACATGTGGATATCCCATAACTTAAACAACATTTTCTATATAAACTTGGAATTCTTTGTAACACACTTTATTACATACTCCAATACCTCAGAAGGATTATATAAATAACAGTACCTATTCTGTCTGTGCAATATTCACTTTTCCTTTCATACAGGGATGCTTGAAGACAATTCAAAATATACAGAGAGTATATTTTGTATTCTGATTGGTCAGCAACAGCATAGCAGTATAATGTTACTGTGGGAGTGCCCCTAGTTGTCGGTTGATTTGCAGATCCAGTTCAAATTGCTGATTATCGCTTTTAAAGCTCAGTATGATATGCATCCATGTTACATATGAGACTATCTGATTCAAATGTAATTTATCTCCCTACTATATCTTGGCCAAGGCAATAGACCAATAATTTCCTCATTAGGGTATTAGAGGTAAAGTTCTTGGAAGCTAAGCTTCTCAGTATAGATAGCAAGTCTCTAACTCTGGAATAGTCTTGAGAGTCATACTGCAGAAGATCCATAAAACTATTCACATTTAACCAAGCCGTCAGAGTGAAAATTGCCATTTATGGGAAACAAAATTTTGTGGGAGATAAAGCCAACTGGTTTCTCTCTCAACCCCAGGAAGCAGGCAATGTCAAATCACTTCCAAAATCTTTCCAAGAAAACTGAAGAGATTTGTCCAAGCAGGGAAGAGAGAGGAAGAGAGAAAACGAGAGAACAAATGATGAATAAAGTTTGTGTTTTGGATTTTGTGTATGTGTGTGTGGTTTTATTGCTGGAATGTAAGCCTCTTGCAAACTGTTGAACAGGCACCACATGAGTACATACATACATACATACATACATACATACATACATACTGGGCCCAATTTGCTGTTTTATATAAAATGACACTGCAAAAATGTTTTTGACATTAAATTAGTCTGTAGGTATAAGAACTGTGAATCAAAATTACATTTGTGAAAGTTTAACTACAGGTGAAACTCAAAAAATTAGAATATCATGCAAAAGTTCATTTATTTCAGTAATGCAACTTAAAAGTAATATATGAGATAGACACATTACATGCAAAGCAAGATAGTTCAAGCTGTGATGTGTCATAATTGAGATGATTATGACTTATAGCTCATGAAAACCCCAAATCCACAATCTCAGAAAATTAGAACATTGTGAAAAGGTTCAATATTCTAGGCTCATAGGTCCCACTCTTTAGCTAATTATTATGCCATTAACGACACTTCTGCAATAGGTATCCTGTAGTCTTTAAATGGTCTCTCATGTCTGGTTCATGTAGGATCACATTCATCTGCAAACTGCTGATGCTTACTAGATACCGATGCATTGACATCCTCTCCATAAGGTAGGGAAAGCCTCATTATAGGTAATTGCTTAAGCAATCGTTGATGTCCAATATGTGTTCTTGTTAATCAAGACAACATTAATAGAAATGTTATTGTGGAAGTGGAAAAGTCGGTGAAAGTATATACGTCAATCCAGCAGGGATTGTTGAGGTAATTTCTCCCGTAGGAGAATGAGCTCGCCTATACATGGAGATTAGTATTGGGGATAGTGTATAATACACATAGCCACAGAATATCACTGTACATTTAATGTAAGGTTTTAACTTCTCCGAAAGGTTATCAGCAAAGATCCAATAGGCATGTCCAAGTCATTCACACGTTTTAAATCGGTTCAGTGTTCATTTCAGGGATAATTCAATTCAAGTCGATGTGTTGAAAAAACAGTTCATGTTAACAGACTTACATTATCCAGTATTTATCAGTTCTAATTAGAGAAATGGAGGAATCATGCAATACTCTCGAACAGAAGAGAACAGAGAGATGCACAATCAGATCACACTCTCTCTGAGCACTAAGACTAAAATAAAAGAACCAGGTATTCTGGCTCCATCTTATGGCCATTTGAGTAACTCACATCCAATTGTCATGTTTTAGCATGCTCTTATAAGAGTACAGTATTAAATATGTCTATTCTCTGGTATTATATATTTCTAACCAAATAGCTTGTCAGGTGTACTTTCATATCCTGACATTCTCCTTTTGGGTAAGACATATTATACTAACCGTTATTTTTCTAATGTGCATATCATTTCACAGCTAGCTTTATGCTTTATGGATGCCTTGCACCTTTGGTAATGATATATCTGCTTCTTAAATTGTTTTCTGCTTAACAGTATTCTAGTTGCTTAATCATCTTACTTTGCACACGTTGGGTCGCATTATAATATTCTAAATCTGCTGTGTTTCGTTCTTTGTTTATTATACAGCAATATATGATAGCTCTAATATCTTGGTATTGCTATTGGTTATATCTTCGTAAACAACAATATGGATCTTTTCATGCATAATTCCCATGGATCATTATTAATTGCTTTTATTTTCAGAAACTAAAATCTGTACAAATTAAATGACAAACATTGTGAACTATTCAGTTCCTCCATTGTTTTGAGGTCATACTTAGATGTTTTCTGTCTAATAGATTTTTCGCATCTTCATCAATGCTTTTCCCAATAATACAGCAGTAGATTTAGATTTTGTTGTATTTGTATTGTGCTGTATGTCAAAACTTGGCAGTAATTATGCGTTATATAATTCATTCATCTTTTGGCTCAAATCACATACTGGATAATGCATTGTGTTTAGATATTCTAATCACTATTCGTTTTGCATTGCTTGCGCAAGTTGCTTTTCATGTTGGTCAGTGTTAAATCTGCTAATTGTTAACACTGGTAATGGCAAGTATCTTGGCCTGTGACCAATTACTGAGATAAGATAAAACTCCATCAAGGACTGATAAATGTTTCTTGTCAAAACAGGACTTTGTACACCAGTAATGGCTAAAACTCCTGCTCATGTGGTGTCTAGCGCGTTTACAAAGGTTCCATTTTAAAGACTTTAGCAACTGGTTAATTTTATCTGCTTGTGAGGTCTTGTAGTCCTGCCGCGCTAGATTCTACTTCCATACTTTTAACCAAGATATAGTTTGATTTCTCCTAACTGTTTTATCTTATTTCTTCTCCATATAGTAAAATGATACTCAGTTACTCCCTTGTCAGGCTCTGGTGGATTAAGTGCTGTGAATCATCAGTAAATAATAAAATAATGACATTGACAACCATTATTTTCCTTTTTAAACAAACATGGATGCAGCATAGCCAAGCTACAAAACCCTATTTTAGTTCAATTGCTTTAACTGGACCATTGGTTCTCCACTTATATCCTGATTGCTCAGAACATAAAGACTCTTTTTCAATTTCCAGGCAATCATTATTATCAGTATTATATTTTTTGAGACGGCCAAACAGGTTTCCTTTAAATATATATATTGGTGTTGCAGTAGTGCATGCCATGAAGCTGTCTCTACATCCAATGATTTACAATGTATTTCTCCTTAGCTGCCACCACTAATGCCCGCTCTTATGTAGTAGCCTTCAGACCTAGGTGCAACACCTCATCGTAGTCCCATTTGCTGTCTGATTGACCTTTTGTGCTACTAACCTGGCTTTAAGGTAACAGTCCCATCTCACCTGTCTTTCAGTTTATAAATCTATTACATCCTATTGGCATGTTTACCTGTGGTAACTTAACATTTTCCAAATACCTCCAGTCTTTTTTAATGATTCGTTCTTATCCATTGGCTTTTTTGGCCAAGCAGCCTGATACCTTAGCAGGAGTACAGTTTCTAGTTCACTATAGTTTACTAGGACATGTATTCACTTGGCAAACTACAACACTAGCTGATATCTATCATTTGGTCCAATGTTACACTGGGTTGAACGTCTGGTAATACATGGGCTTACTGTGAATCTTTCCTGTGGCCACGGTGCTCTGTTCTTCTACCTCCTCTTGTGCCTGTTCCTCCTAATTCCTTTCCTGTCCTTCTCTTTAATGGCTATTTGTGGTTTTACTGATTTTATCTTAGGGACTATTTTGGTTGTTCAATAATAATATCATTGCTGGATTCCTGTTCCAGTTTACCCGCACCCAACATGCTCAAAAAATTTTACAACTAGCACTAAATCAATACAACATGAAAACTGCTGGCCTCGATCCAGAAATCTAAATGATCTATGGTTGGCCTCATAACCCATAAAAAATAACTTCTTAGCGTGTATTGTTGCCCTTTCAGTCTTACTTGTGAGGGACATCTGCTCCCATGCTGACCGCTCCAAATCTGTGTGGATAACTTAAATTTGGTTTTCTGCCATTGGCCAACAAGTGAATAGCAATTTTTCACCAGTTGTTTATTCAACTACATTGTTTAAAACATGGTTCTACATCATTATTGGCCTCACCCCAACAGGTATTTCAGGTAAACCTGAATCAGATAACCATAGTGCGAGCCATGGCTTGGTAAATATTTGCCCTTTCATTCCACAAATGAGTTATGTTGTGGTCTGTAAGGTGCAGAACACTTTATGGTCAAACCAGCCAATTTCACATGGTTTGGAATCTTTTTGTTAACAACTCAGTCCCATTATCAGTAAACTAAAGTAATATTATTTTCTATTTTTTCTCTCTGCAAACCTTAGCCATTAAAGAAATGTTGGAGTGTTTTCTGTTTGTTCTTCATAAAGATAGATGCAGAAACCGTATCTTGGTAATTGGTCTAATTACTCAAAATATAACAGCACCTTCTAAGCTTGGTTTCTTAGGAACCCAATTATTGTCAGCAAACTACCTCTAAAGGTTCTTTTTGGTCTTAAACCCATTAGTCTGTTTGCGAGGAGGAGCGCTTGGTTCTTTTCTTGACTACAAAACATTTAACAGTTAAATACTTGCTACACGGGTCTCAATTTTTACTCCCTCTGATAATTAACGTTTTGAAATCAACTGTTCCGCTAGACGTCTATGTGCAGTAAATGTAATACATTCATCAATGTGACTTACATTGTTATATAAGCTTGAGTTAGCCATCTTCAACTGGTCATCAAACTGTAATTAATATTAATCATTCTTTAAAGTAGCAGTAACCTTTTACCCTCTTTTCCTCTATTATTAACAGTTATCTCCCCTAAAAGGTTACTATCATAACCATTATTAACTAAAGCCCTTACAGATAACAAATTAAAAATTTAAGTTTGGTTGTATATAACATAGTATAAATGTTCGATTTATACAAGAACAATATGCCACGTACCTTGACCTGATGCTTTTAATCTTCCATCCATTTCCAATGAAACATGTTGTTTACATCGTGGACCATCTTTAAAACGCGTTTTTCATCTTTTCGTATGCAATTGCAATGCTCCAGCTATCAACAACCCACATTATGGTTTACAGTTGAATTGCTAGACATAGCTAAACCTAACATTCTTCTTTAGCCTTCTGGTGTTTAACTGTATTCTGGTTGTTTTCTTTCTTACAGAATTACCGCTATATGTCCCCACCCCACAAGAAAACATTTCCTAACACGTATAAGGCAGTTGAAGACACCAATTCTCTCTTGTGGTTCGTTTCTTTTTTAGTTGGTCCCTATCCAAGCCGTACTTCTTTGCTTCTTCTAGGCACCTTTGCCATTATGTCATCATTGTCAGTTTTATCTCTGGGCAGTACTTCTCAGTGAGAATACATAATCCATCATACTTTCATCAACAAGGACAGAATGATGTAACTTGATGGCAGCTCTGAAAATATTAGTTCTTTTTTCAATGTAGTTTCTTGAAAAGTTTCTTTTCATGAAGTTTAAATAAGCTAACATAATCTGCATCTTTCAGAAGACGTGCTCTAAACAGTTTACATGTAAGATGTATGTGTGCATCCTACACTATTCATGGAACATAAATCCTTCTTCAAATTTGTCCCAACAGGATTGGTCAGGAAAGGCCATTTCAAAGTGTTGGGATTTTCACAGGGAGTGGGCTGAGGCTGGACTCATACAAGAGCCACCATGCACAAGATAGATCCTGGACCATTGGTGTCTTCAATGTTGTATTCCTCTGGTCAAACCACTCCTGAAACACCGAACAACGTCGCAGAAGCCATCTTACCTGGGCTAAAGAAAGAACAGAACTGTTCTGTTTGCTGCAGCGGTCCAAAGTCCCTCTTTTTGATGAGAGCAAACTTTTGCATCCTCATTTGGCAAACCAAGGACGCCAGAGTCTGGAGGCAAGAATGGAAGGCAACACGACCCGACTGCAAGAGCTTAAGTCATTGTGAAGTTTTCCATGAGTCTGTGTTAATTTGGGGACCATGTCATCTGCTGTGGTTGGTCCATCTGTGCTTCTATTAAGTCCAGGGTCAACGCAGCTGCTCCTACCAGGAATGCTTTTGGAGCACTTCATGCTTTCCTTCTGCAGACGAGCTTTTTGGGCGATGTGACTTCAATTTTCCAGCAGGACTTGGCACCTGCCCACACTGCCAAAAGCACACAAACCTGGTTCAATGGACTGTGGGGATTTAGTGTGGCTTGCTTGGTCCAGCAAACTCAATCTGCCTGAACTCCATGAAGAATCTATGGGGCAATTTCCAAGAAGAAAGATGAGAGAAATGAGACTGAACAATGCAAAAGAGCTGAAGGCCGCTAATTGAATTATCCTGGTCTTCGCATAATCACCTCAGAGTCCAGAGGCTGATAGCTTCCATGCCACGCCGTACTTGACGGTGATAATTGCTGCAAAAGGGGCGCAAACCAAGTACTGAGTACAATATTTGCATGCTTGTATTACTTCTCAGAGGTCTACTTGTTCTATGTACAAATCCTTGTTTATTGATTGCATGTAAATATTCTAAATTTTCTGAGATTGTTGGATTTGGGGTTTTTTTTCATGAACTGTAAGCCATAATCACTCAAACAATTATGGCAAATCAACGGCTTTGAGCTATCTTTGCTTTTGCATTAATTGAGTCTATTCATATATTGTTGAGTCTATCTCATATATTAGTTTCACCTTTTAAATTGCATTACTGAAATAAATGAACTTTTGCACGATATTCTAATCTTTACCTGTATAAGATTTTGTTTTAAATTTAAAACAAGCAATTCTGTCACACAGGGTAAATGTAGTGAGTTTTCTATGATCAATATGTATGTTTCCTTGGCTATTCATGGTGTTCCCAGGAGACTGTCCCAATGCCAAAGTTCAATGGCATCAATACTCTTTCTGACCTGCTTCTTCAAAATCCAATATTTGCTTCGATAGGGTGCTACAGGAAAGAAATGGTCTGTAAAATTTAGATTTAGATTTTTGTAGATATAAACATTGTAATTTTTTCAAAACCACCATTGCTATTTTTCCAAGAAGTTCTTGGCAGTGTACTGCTTGACTGGTAGTTCCTTTATTATTGGTAGACAGTCTTAAAAGACAGAAGTTATTCACCACCAGCATATCTTTGTTGCCAGTTTTAAGGGCAGTTGATACACCTGTTGTCATTAGTTTACCACTTCTTTAGTCTTATTTTTTCATTGTTCTCCTTGACCTTTATCATTAACGCTTGCAGATCATTCTCATTTTTAGCAATCAGATTAGGTTCATCAACATAACACCATTTATTGTGTTTTTTCCTCCATTTCGGGAAATAATAGATTGGTAGCAAAAGCACTTAGGCTAATGTACAACCCCATAGTGCTTTACAATAATCTGTGAGGTTTACAGAGTGAGCATATTGCCCCCAACGATCTGTGTCTTTATTTTACCAACTTTGGAAGATGGAAGGCAGAATCAACCTTGAGCCTGTCAAGACTGAACTCCAGGCTGTGGGCAGAGTTTGCCTGCAATACTCATTCTAACTACTATGCCTTCAGGACCCTTAGTACTTAAAGCTGCATTAGAATTTACTCATTTCAGGGTTTTTTTCTGATGAGATTTTACAGGTTTTCCATTCTGCAACTTTAAATATCTGTAAATGAGAATGTGAAAGACAGTTTAGAAACACATAAATGCTGTCATGTGTGTTCCCAAAAGTAAAATAAAGCTTCAAGTAGAGATCATTTCCTAATGACTTTATGGACACAATGATGAAAGTATTTGGCAGCACTACAGAATCAGACTGCCATCTCCTGCTTTAGGGATATTTTTTGATTCCCCAATTGACTGATTGAGTGATCAAATTTATAAGGTTGCTCACTTTACAAAAAATATACATGTACAAAATTATAAAACAATAAACAATATAAAAACAGTCATTATTTATAAACAAAATTAAAAAATCACAATGATAAGAATAGATATTAATAGCAATAATGGAACCACTTCAGGATCTCACCATTTAGCATATGATAGTGATTTTCCTTGAAGATCTCTCTTGTGAGCTTACGACATCTAATTTGCCTCCAAGTTCAGAGATGGTTGGCCATCTGCTGAATTGATTTTCTAAACACAACTTCTTCTGCTAATGAAGTCAGGGTTCCATATTAACTTGGCCAGCTTCTTCAATAAAAATTCTCTGTTTATAGAATCACGTACCCCATTAAGATCTATGAAAGATGTGAACAGGTGTTTATCATCTGTTGTATATTTAGTAATAAGTGGTGTAGAACAAAGCAGTTGCCTTTTATGGAACTCAGATCTAAACATAGCCTGTTCTTCCACTAATATGTTCTTCTGTTGAAAAATAATCCACACTCATTAAATGCTCTATTACCAATGTTCCACAAGAAGAGCTATGTCAGAACATTATTACGAGAAATATAAATACACAACAGCAGCCCAGAACACCAGAAAAATGAAACAGATAGCCTATACAACATATTCCCAAAAAAATTGATACCCATGCAATTTTATCACAACGTTCTTGACCACTCAATTAACGACAGCATAACATAAGCTATGGAAAGGTACCACATATCAAAAATATTTTTGAAACAGTAGACTATTATAACCACATAGCATCACCATAGCATGCAAACCAACAAAAGCCCTCCAAAACATTTTAATAAACCGAAAGACCTAGTAGCCCAAGAAGAAAAAATAGGAGTCATCTACAACATATACTGTAGTGTAAGAACTTTTACAGCCACTAGGTAGGATAGGCAGAAGACTAGCTGTAATGGAATGTGTAGATAACCTTGGGGAAAGAATTGCTATTAGGAAACAATCAGACAGGAGAGGCAGGAACCCCTATGGTTTAATGGTCAGAGAAAGATATTTAGGAAGGGCCCGCCCTAAGGGATCAAACAGTTAAAAGTGGTGATGGGGAGTTTGCATTTTCATACTTGCAAGATTCTGTTCATAAAGTAGAATTACAATACAGTAGATTTTGTTCGTGTGGTCATGTTTCCTGTTTGGTTTAATTGGGAGGATTGATACTAGCAGAGTGCAACCCATCAACCGATAGTCAGAAGATATAATGAAAACTCCTTAATCTCTTAACACATGGACAGACTTAACCATACTTTCATTTGGAAACCTCTGAGCATCCTAAGCCAAGTTAAATCTTAAACTACTAGCGAATTACTGAAAGCTTGGCATTCAGTTGTATCAGCCCATCAGTGGACACATAGAGATAAAGTACAGTTATATACCATTCAAAAGAAGCAATAAAAGACTAAGAAGAAAAGAGACCAGAATGCCTTCTCTCCAGTAGTCAGTACTCAGATAGGCAAGGATGAAACCACACCCCATACCCCCATCAACATTAGCAGGGCAGGTTACTGTATGAGAAAAGGGAGCAAACCCCATATTCACTTCAAGTCACCCAGTACTCCATCATTCAACCCTGAACTATATACATTTTCTTCTGTTGCAGTGTTCTTAAATCACCCGACCCTCTGTTTCTCTTGCATGTATCTTAAGCCCATGTCGCACAGCACCAACGGATGGAAAGAGGATGTAAAACGGAGAGAAACACTTGCTATCCGTTCTGTACCCACTGTGTCCGTTTTCACACTCTCTCTCCGTCCAGCATCCGTCTACTGAATTTCATCCGCTCAAAAGTTTTGAGCTGCAGCAAAACTTTTTGAGCGATAAAGTAGTCCCACCGGATTAAAGCGCGAATAAAGTTATCCAACGTTCACATCTACGCATACGGGGAACATCCGTTATACATCCGTCATCATCCGTTACGCATTCGCTATGATCCGCGAGGCATCCTGCAGCGCATCTGAACTCAATCTGACCAGCGGAAAATGGACACAGGAGGAAGCCGAAAACGGACGCGGAATGGCGTGCAGCGTGAGTAGCACGGACGGAGAAAGGATGAAAGCGGATGACAGCTCGGCATAGAAAGCATTAAACGGAAAAAAACGGTTCATATAGGGGCACGTATCTCGGATATTTAGGATGTCTGCAGGAGGTCGAGAGGATGCAAAGGACACCTAGAGGAAAACCTATACTTTCCTATAAAAAGGGGGAGCAACAACTCACCTGGATCTCACTTTCAGACCAGCAACCCTTTTGGCTTTTGTGCAGACCTCTGTCAGCCTTCAATCTTGTCTTGCTCCATTCCATAGCATTCAGTATCTCCCATGGATCCACTCACCACACTCCTTTTGGAAGTCACCATCATTCTACACTAGTGCAAAAGCTCCTCTACAGGCTCTTTCCACTGTTCTACGGGAAGAAAAGGAGGTTCCAAGAAGTGTCTGGGTCCGATGATGGATCGCGAGAAGAGCAGAGCACGGCTGATACAACAAGTCGTCTGATGCGTGGAGCTGCGGAACGAAGACTCTCGTGCATTCCAGAAACTTCATAAGGATGCCGCCAGGCCATGTTTGACGAAGCTTGTGGAGCGGCCTGAGACCAGGGTTGACCAGGCAAACACCAACTTCCGCCCAGCCTGGAACCCTGGGCTGAAGGAGGCACTGACTCTATATGCCACATGGCCTCCAGGACCACGTACAGGAGCATGACAGTACGGCCTGGAGGGTGCCACACACACCATTCAGCATTGTGGTCAGAGGAGTGGTGCAGGCGCTATCATCGAAGAATACTGGAGGAGCTCCTCCAGGGCCCCTCCCACTGTAAGAAGCGCCTGGAAGAAAGTTGCAGAGCAGTGTATCCAGAAGTGGAAATTCCCCCACCAACGTTGGAGCCGCTAAGATGGGAAGCACGTGGCCTGCAAAGCCTCCAGCCAAGTCAGGGTCCCTTATCCACAATCACAAGGGCTTACTCAGCATCATCCTCTTTGCCATGTCGATGCTGACTACAAGTTCATGTACATCGATGCTTCAGGCAACGGCTCATCCTTCAGATGCGCAGGTATACAACGCCAGTTTCACCTCAAGGAGGGGCTTGGAAGGCAAACCTGCATCATGGTTTCCAGATCCAGACCCCTGCCCAACGGCACACAAGATGTGCCCTAACTTCATCATGGGGGATGATGCCTTCTCCCTTAGACCTACCATGAAGGCCCTACATCTTCCAGATGCCTCACCCGTGAAGAGAGGATCTTCAATACTAGGTTCCAGGGCAGACGGTGATGGAAGAAACGCCTTTGGCATCCTGGCCAACGGTTCGCAAGATACTTCTCACCACCATGCAGCATCGGCCCAGAGACCGTCGTGTTAGCTTGCTGCATCCTGCGACAATCTCATGCGCAAACCGTTACCCAACGTGTCAGAACAGGCTATGACTCCACAAGGCAATGGGGATATGAGGCTGTGTTGGAATGAGGCAAGGGTGAAACCTGGATAGGATTACTGTGGATGTGCGCGAGCCCAACAGAGCTTCTCGTGAAGGGAAGAAGCAGGTGAACCTCGCTGAAACACTGGTGCAACTCCCCAGCTGGAGCTATGGAGTGGCAAGACAGGATGGTAGATGCTTAACTGGATGCTTCCTTCAGCCTGTCTCATCATCACGGATGATGATTGTGCCATGTATGTTGAGGGCCTACAATGAACAGGGCATTTAATAAAGAGTTGTGTTATGTTGAAATGTGTTTGATGAAATGTTACATTGTTATGATAATAAAGGGCCATAGTGTGGCAGCTGGAGGGTGGACCATACGCATCCCACTATGCTTGCACCTGGAGGTTTATCTATCCCACAGCTATTCCGCCATCCACAGCTATTACCATCCAAAGTTATCCCTGCCATCCACTGCATCCTTTACCCATTCCACAGCTCATTACCCATCCACAGGTATCCCGCCCATCCCACAGGTATCCTGCCCATCCCACAGCTATACCCATCCCCGATATCCTTGCCCATTCCCACTGACCTATCCTTACCCATCCGCACAAGCATGCAATAGGCTTAAACCATTATCTAAAAGAGTAAAGTCAACAGGTACAACCCAGTCTCTGGCAGTCTGCTTCGTCAGTCACTTCTGAGGCTGCCCATAATCTCAGGCGTGAAGGGCAGGTGCTGTGAGTGGCTGCTTGTTGGAGTGCTGGGTCTCTGAGGCACCGATTGGGGTGCCTGGGCCCGAGAGGACAACAGGGGATGTGTGTAGGTAAGCTCTCAGAGAGCTGGCTCAGTCCTGTGATATGGAGCCCCTTCCTCCAGGACATGGGGTGTCAGTTCCGACCGATGAACCAGATGTTCTGACGGCCGGGCTTGGCTGTGGGGTTGGAGAAGGAGGAGTGTGGTGGGGCTGTCTGGTCTGGCAGGTGAACGAGTGAAGGCGAGGGTGGGCATTGTGGTGTGGGTGCATCTGTGGCAGTGCGGTGAACCATGTTGGCGTTGGCGATGAAGTGTGCCTGGACTGGAAGGGCTGGCTGTGCTGCTGAACTCTGGTTACCGTAGCCTTGGAAGGTGAGCGGCTTGTGGAAAGCCTTGGAAGGGCTGTGACATCACCTGGGTGGAGGAGCAGACCTGGGACATGGGTCAGAACAGGTTCAGCTGGGCCTGGAGTGTTGTGTAGAAGACCTGTTGATCCTCTCATTATCACCTGGTTCACTTGTGATTCAGACATGTCCGATGAGGGTCTGGTTGGACGTAGGTAGGAAGGGCTTGCGGTGAGGATGATATGCGGCTTTACGCAGCTGAGAGAGGAGATTCTACCGCTGCTTTTGATGGTGGTCCCTGATCTCCAGCAGGACAGTGTGCTCTGCCCCTCCCGGTCTGGCTCTCTGCCTGCTTTCTGTGCGAGGTGGAGCGGGGTGGATGTGGGTTGGTCTCTGGTGGAAGTGCCTCTCCTTTGGCTCCCCACTGTGTCAGAGGGTTCTCCACATGCTCTTGCACGGGGAGTGCAGCAGTGGTCGGGGGGGTCTCGTCGTAGGTTGGCGCTCCAGGATACACTGCCTGACACGGAGATTGACTCTTGCCAGAAGAGGACTGGCCTCTGTGGGCTGCCTGAGAGAGATGGGTTTGTGAGAGGGTGCTCCTCAGTGGCGACCTCACCCTCCAAGAAAGCGCACCTGGCCATCCGTATAGGTTTCCGTCGGGTGAGCTTGTACCGCGCCTCCTGGCCAGACTTCTTGAGGTGCAGATTCCCGTACCAGGTGTGCATGTGCTTCCACCACCCGAGGAGACTCCGAAGTGTAGCCCAGGCTCTCCGCCTTCTCTCTCCAAGCCGCCTGATTCTCTTTGGGTCTCGATAGAGCCGTCTCCCTTCCACCATAGGTACTCGTTCTCCCTCAGAGCATTCAAGCATCTCATCCTCATGTTCCTCTTTGATGGAGTACTGCCTCCTCTCCCTATCCCGTTATGCCCTCTTCCTCCCTCTGGCAGGGCCCTTCTGGCCCTCATCAGAAGGGCTTCGAGGTGTGTAGGGGCTGCTTCAACACACCACCACCACCAGCAGCAGCAGCGAACAAACAGCAGCAGCAAGAAGCATACCACCACCAGCAGCAGCACCAGCAGGACCAGGATCAGCAAGCAGCAGAGTAAGCCAGCAGGACCAGCAGCACCAGCAGGACCAGGAGCAGCACCAGCAGAGTAAGCACCAGCAGAAGCACCAGCACCAGGAGCAGCACCAGCAGGAGTAAGCACCAGTAGAAGCACCAGCACCAGGAGCAACGCCAGCAGAGTAAGCATCAGCAGAAGCACCAGTGCCAGCAGAGTAAGCATCAGCAGAAGCACCAGTGCCAGCAGAGTAAGCACCAGCAGAAGCACCAGCACCAGGAGCAGCGCCAGCAGAGTAAGCCCCAGCAGAAGCCCAGCACCAGGAACAGCACCAGCAGAGTAAGCACAGGCAGAAGCACCAGCACCAGGAGCAAACCCAGCAGAGTAAGCATCAGCAGAAGCACCAGTGCCAGCAGAGTAAGCACCAGCAGAGAAGCACCAGCACCAGGAGCAGCGCCAGCAGAGTAAGCACCAGCAGAAGCCCCAGCAACAGGAGGCAGCACCAGCAGAAGCACCCACCAGCAGAGTCAGCCCGAGCAGGAGAAGCTCCAGCAGAAGCAGAGTCAGGGCCAGAGGGTGGGATGGTGGCCCTGTCCTTCTTGCCAGGGCTGGCAGAAGATGTGCACAGGCTTCCTCTTCTTCCCCATGGTTGTTGGCTGGAAATGTGTCTGGTAGCAGGTCTTTCCTCTGAATGGTGACTTGCTTGCGAGCTGCATCCTTTTATATCCACGGGGCTGATGCAATGCATCCTCCCCACATGCACAGTGAACGCTTTGCATCCGCTAGGCATCCGCTAGGCTTCCGTGATAGCATCTCTGTATCCGTTGGCATCCGCTCTGCATCCGTTCTTTCCGCTACGTGTTCGCTTCGCTGTGGTCCCCCGGAAGCCCTGCGGATGTGCCATCCGCTTCCATCCGCTTCCATCCGCTAGCTTCTGTGGAGCATCCGCTTTACATCTCTGGCTACGTCTCTCCCCGTCCGTTCCTTTCTGGTGTTGTCGCTCTCTTTATGCAAATTTGGGGCACTTTTCAGACGGATATAAGAAAGGATGGAAAATTTTCTCATCCACTGTGTCCTTTTTACATACTTTTTGCATCCGTCGGCCTATGTGACAGGCCCTTAAACTGTTTTATCAATAAGGGTTATAGGTTTGTAATTTTTAGGGTTTTCCTTGTCTCGTTTTTTTTTGCATATAGGATTTATGATAGTTTCCCTCCTACTGGATATTGGCAATGTAAGTAAACGGCCCTTCCAGCAATGGAGCCCACCATTCAATGTGTGTCCTGAAAAGTACTTGAAGTAGGAAGTGTTTGATGGCTTTATTGGGTTTCAGTGACTGAATAATATGTTTTAATTTCTTTCATTGACACTGGTGGCCTAAAAACCCTCCTAAACTGAAGTTAAAATGGGGGTATGAAGTAAAAGCTTACATTTTTTTCAGCATGCCAGATCTGATCCTTCAAAATAAGGCTAAATTGGAAACTTATGCTGACTTTTCTAGCTCAGACCGAATGTAGCTATAGGTTGGGTCTTTTTGATGGGTATTAGTTTCTTGTAAGCTCTAGCTTCTTGGCATAATTGTTTGATGTGGTATTTCTTTGAACCAAATGGATGGCTGTTTTTTGGTTCTATTTTGAGGTAAAGCAATTACGGTCCAACTGGCACTTTCTATTAAAATATTTCTTAATGGGTGCTACAGATTGGCATATTGGGTAAAAATTTCATTTGGCTCCAGAGTATATATGACAACCATTTTTACCCAGGACTGAGCCTTCTCAGTGGGCAACCAACATATATTTATGGTGGTTGCAATGTCCCAGGGTCACGAGATTACCATTTGTGACCTTCTCAGGTGGTGTCTGATAAGCAAAGTCAGTAAGGGAAAGCTGGATTTTCTTAACAACTATGTAATTCGCTTAACCAAGAAAAAAGGTTATACAATTTGGTATGATTCAGTTAAGGCCTGGATTGCTTAGTGACAGAAGTTCTGGTCCCAGTTGTGATTGTAAGTCAAGGACTGCATTTTCTGCATATTTAAAAGTACCTTTGGTTTTACACTTTTCACTAATTCTGGATGATGATAGTATCTCTTGGATAGAGTAAATCAAGTAAAATGCTCTATCTCAGATATTCACATTCTAGCCAGCATATCAGAAAAATAATTGGAAGTCGAATTCAGCTTCATCATAATCTTTGGTTTTTAATGATAAGGGCGCTGAATTGTTTTCATACAGTTAAGGCATGGTGGACACCTTGCAAAAGCTCAAGTGACCTTTATTACCTGCACAACATTAAAGGCTCATTATTTTTTCTATTTCAGATTCTGGAAAAGTAATTATGTATTTTAATATTAGTTGTATTACTCATTCTTCACATATACTAAGGAAATGTAATGACATAGAGTGGTGTCAGGAAGACAGCAAGTACCACAATATAGACACATCAGACTGTTGTTTTGCCGCATAAAATACAGAACAGTTGAAGTGGTAGTCATAGTATATACAAGTTACGAATTGTAACACTGAAACTGTATGGGAATGTACTTCATAAAATGTTCATATGATCATAACCAGAAAGTATTTTTCCAGTTTTATTTTGCTAACTGCATTTGTATTAGTAATTATAGTACCTTAAATTTAATTTACATTTAATTTCTGAATTTTTCAAATACATTTTAGCTGATGAGATTTTTTCCACACATACACAGTTTCTGATAAAAACTGATGCTTACGAAAAGATCATTAAATTCCTTCTTTGCAAGTCCACTTCCATACTGCTCTCCAAGAACTGTGGATTTACGAAGCTGTTGTAAAACTTAACATATAAAGATATCTATCTTACCTAATACACTTAATTTTGCAACATGACAAATTAAAAGGAAGCAACAATAGCTAGTCCCAATGAATGCCTATTGTTCTGTATGCTGAAAAACAAAGGCATCATTTGAAGTACTAAGTTCCTCATTCTTGATTGATTAACATGTAACAGATTGAATGCACTGAACTTTCCATGTAGGCTGTAATTATAAGTTCATTTCTGAGTTACAGTATGCTTAAGATGATCGAAGTTGACAGCTTCCACATAGAGATAAGACGGTCCTAACACTTTCATAACATTTTCCTATCTTCTCATTAGGATGGCTCATACTTGGCAGAGTTCCTGCTGGAAAAGGGTTATGAGGTGAGTGAATAAATAGTCTTGCTGACTGACTGCAGACTCATGGAATAATTTGGACAGAGCTTCCTTGTTGCTGTCACTCTCTGGTTATGTTTTCCATTCAGCATGAGATAAGAAATCAAAATGTTTGAAAAGAATGCACAACATGAGCTGTAATCATGCCAGTGCATTGTACTGTTTATCATGGAGACTGCAATGGTGGAATCCCTCCGATCCTCAGGGTATAGCTGTTTTTCCACATTTCCTGCTTATTCAGATAAACAGTGGTCTGTGCAAAGCAATGCTACATTAAATGCATGTGTTACGATGCAGGAGGAAAAAGTTAACTTACCATTTTGAGAAGGTATTTTGAAGAGGTAGGAGTTGGGGACCTTGAAAAAATAAATTGAACTGTGTTTCAGCAATTACGAAATGTTAGAATTTTGGTTCCATAATGCTCTGCCACAGAATAAAAAGCTGAAAAGCTCATTAATGAATTTGATCCCTTTCCATTTAGCTGTCATAACAGCATAACATGCGCAATATAACAATTCCCTTGTTCTTTAAAATGTTTCTGTCATCGTGGCCAATACAAATAGTTCCATCTTCTGTGTTACTTCTCACACTATTCAGTATATTTCATAATAGTAAAGTGACAATGCAACCATGTCCTTTTAACATAAGCAAAAGGAAGAACAAGAGAGCAACCGCCACTGCCTTTGATTTTTCTTTTTTTCTTTCTATTCCATCTTACAAACCTGGGGTTTCTTTATGGCCTGTCATCCAGGTCCAGGTCTAATCTTGCTTAGTGCTGAGTTTGGGCAGGGTTGGCTAGATGTAAATTAAACATTGCTACTGGTTATATATCTAGGTGGCAAAAATAATATCAATCTGAACCTATGAAGAGATTAAATACAAATAACAAATTTAAGTACATATTTATAATTATATACAAGTTCCAAGGCTGGAGATGTTTGTCAGAAATGTCTGTTTATTAAACAAGAGAAAGGGCATGGAGAAAGTGGGTGCCATTGTTTTCATGCAGCTGTTTCCATTAAGTAACTTTTGCACAGCCATTTGTGAGCTCAGCTTTCAAGAGAAACTGTTGGACAGTAGTGTTGTGTCATGGAATCATTCAATCTGCTGGATCTTTATGGCCCTTCCTTGTTTTTCTAATTGAGTCAGACACTTCTGTATCATGAAACTGATATTACAATATCTGACATTGTGAAGCTTTATATCAAAAATATTTTCTGTACTTCTGTTAAATTGCAGGTACATGGAATTGTTCGTAGGTCTAGCTCTTTTAACACAGGACGGATTGAACATCTCTATAAAAACCCGCAGGCTCACATAGAAGGAAGTAAGTGCATGTTGAAAGTGAGATGGAATACACAGAGGACATAGTTGATTTTGTTTTTATTGCTAATGTTTGTATATGATTTCATCAGACAGGAAATTGATCACTGAGATTAATTATGTGAATGTCATTTTTTAGTCTAGCCTCTATCCTTTTTTAGCATTTGAAAAATACTTTATAAAATAATTTTGTTAATTTCAACTGGAACAAAATATGAAATTTTGATTCACTAGTAATCCCTAAAAAAAGCAAAGTAAGAAGACTTTTTAGGACAGCAACATAGGTTTGTTAATATATTGCAAATCATTTTCTTGACTAATTAGAATTAGTTCCCAATTCTTTTCTTGTCACATAAATTGCAATTTCTATCAAGTCCCTTTATGCATAAACATGTGAAATCAATATAAAAATGTTAACAGTAAAATGAATTTGGTGAATCTGATCAAAATGTGAAGGCAGTTTGCTAACTAATCTTGTTACATTTCTAACGAATTAATATTTTGGTGACTGTTATTTTTCAAGGTTCTGTTCCAACACAATTTAACAATTAAACCAGAACCATGGATAATAAATCTGCAAAAAAAAAGTTTATGAGAATTGGGACAAGGTCCTAGAGCCTAATGGTCATCCAGTCCCTTCATCGTCCTCTCATAGATGTTGTCTGAGCAATGTTTCTATATTTGTTCCTCTTCCTCCTCCTCATTTAACTGTTGGCAGATTTCATTAAATCAGTCTAATATGACAGTTCACGTGGCTTCCCTTTGCAGCCTCTTCAGTGCAACTTATCTGATGGAAGATGGAAATATTTCACTTGTATAATTGCTTGTGCTGAATGCTATCCTTTATTTGGCTCTCCCTGTAGCAAAAGGATGCAGCAATTGACTGAGAGGACCATTCATTAAGATGGCACAAAAGAGCCATGTAGGTAGGCAACCAAGAGTGAGGAAGGGTGCATGAGTAACTTTTTCCATCATTAGCCAAGTGTCTTTGAAGAAACTTAGTGTGAGCTGGTGAACGAGAAAGGTGGAGCAGATACAGGTAGATTGAAGTGACAACTGGAAAAAATATCGTGTAGGCATACTGAAAGCCAGCCATTTGTACATATATAAAATCAAGACCCAATCATAACATGTGAAAACTTTTACACTTTTCAGTTCCCTTCTTTATCAATCATCAAAATGTAAAATTGCTTGACTATTAGACTGCAGGCAATGAGGGCCATGTAATAATAATATAACCATAATAATGATATAATCATATTTACAACTTACCAGACTTTACCCCTGTATTTATTCTACATTAGTATAGGTAGTCCTTGACATACAAGCACAATTGAGCCCCAAATTTCTGTTGTTAAATGAGTCATTTCTTAATTGAATTTTGCCCCATTTTATGATACTTCTTGCACAGTTGTTAAATGAATCACTGCAGTGGATAAGTTAGTAACATGATTGTTAAGTTAATTTGGCTTCTCCATTGATTTTGCTTGTCAAAAGTTTGCAAAAGGGGATCACATGACCCTGGGATGCTGCTGCAACGGTCATTAGTATGAACCAGTTGCCAAACATCTGAATTTTGATCACTTGACCATGGGGATGCTGCAAAGGTGGTAACTGAAAAACAGTCATAGGTCACTTTTTCAGTGCTGTTGTAACTTTGAATGGTCACTAAATGAACTGTTGTAAGTTGAGGACTACCTGTAATTCAGTCAACCAGTTACAGAGCAGGAAAAATATTAAAAAATATATTTTGTATATTATGACTTGGAACATAAATAGTTTTAGAAAATCTGAACTAGGACAATGTGTTGTAAATAAATAGGATTTTAAATGTTTTCAGTTGACTTTTTCTATATTGAAGCCAGTTGGTACCAAATCTAATAGCTCATGTAATTTAATTAATGCAAATTAAATTTCAGAATTCCTATGATTTATCACTCAGTGACTTACATTTCAAAGAAAATAATGTCTGACTTAGTAAATATGAAGATTGGAGTGTAATATATTATTAGAAAGGTGTGATCTGCATTTAATTATAGTTATAATATATGTCCATCTGACTTTTCAAGGAGTTAGGAAAGTATATATAGAAATGAATACAACACATGGCAATTTTTTATGAATTTTAACTATTTTTTTTTAACCTGAAGATATGAAACTGCATTATGGGGATTTGACAGATAGTACTTGCTTGGTGAAAATAATCAATGAAGTTAAGCCCTCTGAAATTTACAACCTTGGAGCACAGAGTCATGTTAAAGTAAGTAATATTAATAAATATCTTACAAAATAAATATGTGATTATCTGTAAGCAAAAAGTATCTGTAAACAAAAAGTATTGTTGCTACTTATTTTGTTAGATCTCTTTTTTTAACATAACTCTATGAACAAAATTCTGAGAATGTAAAAATACAAAAGAAACCTAAATAATGGTTTAGATAAACAAAGGTATACCAAAGGGTGTTGGTGTGTGCATACATATATATGCATATATATAGGGAGAAGAAGCATGATTTGTAAGTATAAACAATTAAATAAATACATAATTTTTAACTGAAGTTTGGTTGGATTTTGATTGGCATTGGGATAATTTCTGAATTATGTAGAACACCCTTTTGCACTTTTTACAATTATTTTTGTTTCAGCAGTTCTCTTGGTGTTCAAACACTTTTCTTGCAACTTTTCTTGTTATTTAAATACAGACATAACCGTTAAATATCCATGCACATTATTTCTATAAAATGCATCGATGTAAACAATGAAGAATTTTATATTCAGTATCTACACACTGAGATAGATAGCTTTCTTTCCCCAAGTTTTTTTATATTTCAATCTACACATACACAGTGTGGCATACATTCACAGTGTGGCATCAATTTATCATACATTTTAGTATGAGCAAGCTTAATAATACCAATCATATCTCTTAATACGCATATTCACATTAAATCAAAATCCTTCCTTGCTTATTTTCAACGTTTCAATACTCTCTCTTAGTGTCAACCACCATATCAGTTAGACATATCTTGTAATTTCATTATTGAATTTCCTTCTCATATTTTTTTAAATGAAAAATTCTCATTTGGCAAGCAGTATGGTTCCAGGTTTCACATCTCAGTACAAACATGACCATATTTACCTATTCATTTTGCTTGTGCTATTTCATATCACATTAACCTTATTAATATTAACTATTAAACTTATCCAGTTCCAATTCATATTATAACTTGTTTCATTTTTCTTAGAATATTCATATCTTATTTTACAATGTAATTTGAAATTCTCTTCTCATTTCTATGTTCATTTCCCATATTACCTTTTTCTGTCATGTTTGCAATTTTATCAATCCTTATTTTATTAATTCAAAATTGTCCCCTCTGGTTACTAATTCAAGCCAGCTACCTTCAATCTCCCTATTTACTATAACACACACACACGCACACGTCAGATTCTGCATTACATTTTCTCAATCACCTTATAATTTATCTATATATTACAAAAATATGAGTCTAATCAATTAATTATAGCAACTGGTATTAATCTTCCCATAATGGTTCTCATTTCATCATCTTCCCCCCTTTTCTTATACTTCATTCATCATCAATTAATATATGATATTTTTATTATAAATTCCCAATTCCATATTCCATTAAATTCCATGTCTATTACAGCAATGCTTCTTTAATAACAGAAAAGAAGGAAACTAAGAAGAAAAAAATCACATCAGTTAAATAGTTATCTATTTTTGATACTTATTCATATACAACTTATTACCTTGCAGAATCTCCTTCCTATCCTCTTTTCTTTTTTTTCACCCATTGTCTCTTGCTCTTTTAACAATATAGTTTCTTTTCCTCCTTGTTTGCTTCCTGTTTCCCTTTATTTTCTGGTCCTTCCTTTTAATTCCCTTTTTCTCCATTCTTATTCCTCTCCATTTCTCATCCAAATTATTAACTTTTTCTCCCTCCCTCTTTTGATTTTTCTTTTGAACTTCCCTTTTCAGCTTTTTCCCTCTCCTTTTTTTCCATTTTCTGAACAATTTTCCCTTTTATAATCACATCAGACCACACAATTTTAATTTTAATTCCTTTCTCCCCCTACTTAAATAATTGTTGATTCCTTTGTTCTTCAAAACTTTCTTTGCTAAACTCCTCCCCCTCTGGTTTACTTTATTCTTCTACAAGCTGGGTCGCCATTTCTAATTTCTGTAATACATAATTACACATTTTAAATCTAATTTTCATCATTTCCCTTATATCTTACAAATCTGATCTCATTTCATCAAATAATTCCTCCATTGTATCTTCTCCTTTTTTCCTTTTCTTTCCTCTGCCTTAATTGATGTATTCAGTCCCAAAGTCCAGTATATTATTTCAGCCAGTGCCTTTTAAGTTTATTTTCAACAATCAATGTCCTTAAGTCTTTGTTCCAAATCTTCAAGTGGGCCCTTTCCCAACTGTTTCCCACAATCACTGGGTGGTTCTATGTCAATATTTTCAAGTATCTTCCCCTTTGTAGTGTTCTAATGTCACTTTCCAAGGTTTTTATTTTTTGTAATGGAGTTACTTTTACTTTCTTTTAAGTTCCAAAGTCCAATTTCTTAGAAAGACCAAGCACTTTTTTTTAAAAAAAAAAGGTCACTGAAGTTTTTCCTGTCCCATCAGGTGGTGCTCCTGAGCCTTTTCCACAGTCCACTCCTTCCTGAACTTTAATTTTCTTTGTTAAATATAGTACTTTTATTAAATTCACTAATTTCAATCGTTAGCTATTATTTCTTTTCATTTCAACACACTCAATTTCAGCATTTAGTTATGCCCTTTAAGTGTCCTTAACCCAATAGTTGTCCAGTGTAATTTCTAAACCTTTGTTGTGTTCAAATATTTTCCTTTAAATTTTCTCCTCCAAATTAATCCAGTAATTCAAGCCAATTTTATAAAGTCCAATTTTCTTCTCATTTTCTTTGGTCGCAGCTTCCACACACTTTCCTCCAATATAGTCCTTTATTTTTAATACTGAGGTATCTCAAAATCCATGCATTTTGCCTGGTTCACACTCCTCTTGCTATTTCTCCTCTCCAGCACAGTCTTAGTTTCCCGGGCTGTTCTTTGTTCTTCGTGGTGGCCATTTTAGGACCACCGCTACAGCTTGCCTTTGGAAGGGGTTTTTCCTGTAAGGGGGGAGTTGCAGCTCCCCTCAACCTCCAGGTGATTCTCCCTTTCTTCACCACCCCTCAAGGGTGGTTCTGGTCTTGATTGGGACCCTCCACCCAGTTAGCTCGAAGCAAAACCGTGCACAGTCACGGATTCCACTCTGACTCCAACGACGAGCAAACCGGAAGGGGCCAAACTGAGATAGATTATTAAGGGGATAGATACCCTTCTGTCATATTGGAAATGACAAAGCAAGTCCATCTCTTTTATCAACAATGTGGTGGGTTTGACACTTCTCTGAAAAGGATGCCCTTGTATGAGTCTCTGATCCCCCTTGGTCATACACTGTACACAGTGTGGATTTCTTCCCTTTTCCCTTATCCAGAAGTTGAATTCTTCAAATCACTCTGTTCTACTCCCACTTACCTTTCAGCCTTTCTGGCCACTGAGGAATTTGTAACCTTATTTTTCTCTTGTCTTATGCTTCTTGATCATCAAAGTGTTTAGCACAGACTTAAACAATAATAATAAATAATAATACAGTGGAGACCTTAGTACTAAATATTAAGCTTAAAAATCTGAACTTTAATATTATAAAACAACATAATGCATTTTGCAACTTTTTATCAAAGTCATCCTTTAGCATCAATTACACAAGTTAAGCAATCTTATTCACTAACATCTTCGAACTTTTATTTAGCATTGATTAGAAATGTTTTTCTCATATGTAAAGATTTAATTTATCTAGATCATCACAATGTTAACAGTTGCCAATTTCTATTGCATAAATAATCGCTGTAGTCAGTTACAATACAATAAAACAATTAACTTGGCAAAGAGTGTTAAGCTCAGAGATAAACCTAATCAGTTAAAGGAATGAGAAGAATGATACTCTTACTATTTTTCAGGGATGATGTTAATGATGACAGTGATGATTTACTATAATTAATTTAGTATTATCACCTAAATAGCGTTGCCATCAAATCAGTGACTCTTGAACTGAACTCTTGGTGACTTATCCAGACATGTTTACGTTTGATAGGTGGTTTTGCAACTTTGCAGTCAAACCTGTAGTTCTGGGCTTCCAGGGTAATGTTCTGTGCAAATATTAATCAGCCCTAATTCTATTTACCTTTCTAGACTCAGGAACTGCTTGTTAGTGTTGATTATTAATGAAAAGCCTATATTTGTTTCATATATTCTGCGAAAGAATTTGGTTTGGTATCAGAAAAGTACAATCATTGTTTTCTTTAGCATTCACCTGAGAAGAATTAAATTAAATTTATTCAATATAGAAATAAAAGATAACACGTTGAATTCCAGTTCAGTAGTTCTGTTTGTGCATCAAAACTTTTCTGTATCTATATATTGTAGCCATACACTCCTTCCAAATGCTATTCCTGAATGTTAGAATGTTCAAAAAGGCAATGGCATGTTGGATGGGATATTGAAGTGCAAGAAGGACATTGTTAGTCATAGGATGGATATTCGGCCAAATTGAAATCCCTTCCACTCAAACAGGTTTGGATCCAATCCAACATTCTTTTTGTGTGTAAATGTTGGCCTGGACTTATCAGAGCGTACAGTTGACAATTCTGTTTGCATGAGGGTTTTGTGTATGTGTCATTTCCAATGCCCCTTCAACCTATGACTGTATTTGAATGCCCTACTATAGATCAGCTTTCGAATTTTTGACAGGTCATAAGATCTAAGCAAATTTCTGAATGCTCTGTGCAAAACTTTTTACAAAACTCACTTTAACAAGGGTCTATACGTGTTGTTTTGCTTTGTGTTCATCTTTGTTTTCTTTTATTCTCATGTGACTGATTTGAATTATTTGAAAGACTTGAGGAGTGATATGAAATTAAACAAGATAAATTCCCACATCACTACCTCCTATGTATTTAGCCACATGATAAGGAATGAAGATGAAAATATACTGTGTTGTCTTTTTTGTGCTTTTTTGGCTCTACATTTGCATTTCTGTGTGTTTATGTATTTTGATATATATATACATTCATAATTGATACTTTTCTGTTACTCAAGAACAGTAATAATTTTCCTCATTGTTGCCTTTTGATTTTCTGAAATGTAGGCAATGTACTTTTTAATCTTGTAAAATTTTTGTTGATAAGTATTTGTTTCTTGTATTATTTTCAAAATGCTATTGTGATTTGTCATACAATCCATCAGATATTTGGATTTGGCATTTTTATTCACCTATCAAATCCTTCCTTAGGATCTGGGATATGCAAATGTTGTCATTTCATGATGTTAAAGATATCAGCACAGGATGTAAGCTGTTCCAAGCAAGCTACCTTTTGCAATTGACTGGTGATGATTTTGTCAGTGTCAGTGGTGTTCAAGCTGTTTTGCAGTTGCACTCACGATATCTATTACTATTGATGATATCTTTGCTTACTTTTGCCACTGTCCTTCCACTTCCATTTGCAAGTCTTCGTATTTTGTGATTTTCTCCAGTTCTTTCTCTTCTATTCTTCTATCTCCAGGTACTGCAATGCCCACTATTCAGACTTTTATGTATGTTTCTTATGGCAGTTGTTGAATCTGAATTGTTATATGGTGACACCTACCTATTTGAATATTATTATTATTATATTTTACAACTCAAATTCCTAAAGTGGTGCACAGTTTATGAGACAATCTGGTATAATGGTGAAAGGGATGACACTAGAAACCAAGAGAATAAATTCAAAATCACTCTTAAGTATAAAGGCAGTAGGGGGCCTGGATTAGGGGTGGGATGCAAAATATTTTTACTACTGGTTCTATGGGTGTGGCTAGGTGGGAGTGGCTAGGTGGGTGGCTGGGTGGGCATGGCTTCTTTTTTTGTACACCCTCCCCCGCGCTCCATTTTTTTGCCTCCTGGGCCTCAGGGAAGCCTCCTGGGAGTCTGCTCCCAAGAAGCTTCCCTGAAGCCCAGGAGGCAAAAAATGGAGCGTAGGAGGGCCACGCAGCACACCCACCCACTGGGCAAAGCAATAAGACAGCAAGTGGGATCCTGGCACCGCAGATCGTCGGAACAGCTAACCATCGGGATGTTTTTTTACTAACATTTCGGCCGAGTGGTAGCATTTTTTACTACCAGTTTGAGCAAACTGGGCCGAACTGGTATAATACCACCACTGGATTAGATCAGTCACTCCCTCTTAGACCTAGAAGAAGTAAGTGACAAACCAATTCATAAAATGTTGCCAAGAAAACTGCACATATTTCTCCATCCAGTTGCCTGGAATCCAGACTGACCTAAAGGTACCAAAATCCCCCAAATATGAAAACCAGCCACTAGATAATACCAATTCAAATAAATCTGAAATTCAGTGCAAATCAGTTTGGGGTTATTAATATTTTGTGTGAGATTTAACAATTGTACTTACATTAAATATTTCTATTTGTTTTTTATGTTTTTGGTGTCTTTATGCAGCTTTCATATATAGTTACTATTTCATAGTGGCACTGTACATCATTATCAGATAGTCTAGGCTTACCCAACATTTTCTTCATTTTGATCCAATATTGTTTCTATGCTACTGGCTAAATAGGTTTTCCTCTTCCAGTTAATTTTATGTGAGCTCTGCTAAAAGTAAGGAAAATAAAGGAATAGGATGTTGGTCTGGTTTCCCGCAGGAAACCAACAAAGGTAAATCATTCTTGGAATGGGTCTATCGAAGTCCAGGGAACATGGATAAAGTACTTAATCACAAATTCAGAGGGAAATAACTTTCAAAATAGATAATTATGTTGTACGTTATTGTAGAACATAAACAAAACCACTAGATAAAAAAGAAAGGGTACGTACTTCATTTATAAATCCTAATTTTAATGCAGCTTAATTAGTAATCTATCAAAAGAAATGCTTCAGGTAGTCCTTGACTTAGAACCATTTGTTCAACAACCATTCAGAGTTGAGTAGTGTTAAACAAAGGGGCTTACAAACAGTTTACAAAATTATGGATGTTACAGGCCCCCACAGTTACATGGTCAAAATTTGGCGCTTGACAGTCCATTCATACTAATAGCAACAGGAGTACTTCAACCCCATTCAGTCACCTTATCTCCTCTCCCATCTATGTCCCCTTGAACTCTGTAGCCCCTACCAGCCTAGATGACCTTTGCCTTCCTCTTGCTCCCACTACTAACCGAGCATGTCCAGCCTGGCTGTTCAGAAGGTAATTGCTGGGCTGCATGGGGCTTTATTCCCAAGATCATGGCAGCGCTTTTATTTTTCCAGAAGCTGCCTTGCAAGGGGCTAGGTGAACATTTTTTATCAGCAGCAGCTTGGGTGGTAGAGTGCAGGGCAGCAAGTGTAACTGAGATGGGGCAACTGGGAATTCCTGGGACAGCTGCAGCTTCGTGCCACAGCGATGGGGGCTTCCTGAGGTGGCCGGGACTTCCAGGATGGCTGCCACTTGGTGCTGGGCCAGATGGGGTAGCTCTGGCTTGACCTGTTCAGGGGCTTCCCACAGCCTCAGAGTCACTGCATGCCAAGAAATCCTTGAGCCAGAACAGGGGAACAGTCCAAAGCCACCTAGTTCTGAAGCTGCTTTATGGCCTAGAAGGGAGGATGCAGGATGGCCAAAAGGGCAGGATACGGAAGCAATAGATGGGAGACAAGGGAAGTTCAAGGTAGGCCTTTACCTTACTGAAGTTGAGGGCTTAGAAGGACCAAAACTGGAATAGCTTGGATTGGGATGGGTCCTCAGCTAATGACCAATAGAATTTGTTGGCAAAACTAAGTGATGTGATCATATATATTTGTTTCCAATATAAAGAAAAGTTTAAATTTGAAATAAAAGAACATTTTCAAGCAACTTGCACAATAATTGAAAAATCATATAAATCTGGAAATGATAATGGTTTGTTATTGATCATATAAGCTGTTGTGGGACCTTTTTATATGGAATATTTCCTCATAGAGTCTGATACTTGAATCTTACAAAAAGATTCTTATTAGTTATAAGCCAAGGTTTTACTTCATATAAGATTCATTAACTAACTTTGGGCCAGAAAAATGTCCTTAAGATTGGAGTTTTTCATTTATAGAATGGAAATGATGACTATTTGAGGATGAGATAACAGTGAAGAACTAGCATGTTAGATATATAGTCACGGGTACTGTTGTCAATGTATTTCCTCTTAAAAAATCATTATAAGTTGATTTAATTTTAAAAAATATCGAACCATCAATCAGCATTCGTAAAATCTCTAGACAACCATAGATGGAGTGATATAAAATCAATATTCAGAGCACCCTGGCAGAAAAAACAGGGACATGCTTCATATGACACGGGATATTTCTTGGCATCTGTTTTTATCTGACAAGTTTATCCATAGGATACCTTCATTTGTTTTGTGTGGAAGAAATATAGAGCTATTTCTTCTCCCACTCTAGGAGTTCCAAGTTAATTATAAATCTGTTGAGTAGTGGAAGAAGAAAAGGACTCCCCATGATTTCATTTGAGGTTGCTAACATTAAATATAAAGACAGATATAATTTTATTCCATGGCAGAGATCACTAAATTACATAACCATCCTACCCATATAGGAGTAACTGATTAGGGTAGATTAAGTCTATGCCCCTATTGTATACATTTGAAAGCAATGTGATATGTTCCTTATAGAAAAATAAATTTTATTTTGAATGAGTGTTTAAATATATGGGTACAACAGCGATTAGGGCAGGAATTTCCATTGCTAAGCAATGCGGTTGTAAAGCAGTGAGGATGCAAAGTACAACCACATTGCTTAATGACAACAATCCCTTCAGTCCCAGTTGCCATCTTTAATTGAACTCCATGATTATTAGGTGTGGCAACTTCCTGCTGGTTTCCTGCAATGAAACTCAGTGGGCAAGCCAGTAAAAAGTTGCAAGTCCCAGGGCTGCAGGCAGGTAAGTGACTGCTATCAGGTGGGGAAGGGAGCGAGAGTGCATATAGGTGGAGGGAAGAATCAGGCAAAGTGCAGAGTGATGTACAAGAGGCACTGTAAGTTGAGGAGGGTGTAAGGGGGTGCGTGGGTCAGTGAGGGAGTGCATGAGAGTCACTATGTAAGTCAGGTAGAGTGCACAGAAGTACATGAGGCATGAGTCCGAAAGAGTGAGCCGTTCAGAGATGATTATTCAGGCAGTGTTTCTGCTCAAGAGAGAATGTGGGGGCACAGGAAAAGACAGACAATTATTTTTACTAATTCTCTCTTCCCCCTTTACCCATTGAAAATCAACTTTGGGGATCAAGTAACAGTCCAGTGCACTATGATATATAAGGCTGCTGGGAACTGCCTGAAAATGGCAATCAACAAAAATCATCTCCTTCCCTACTTGATGGGAGAAGCTTTTTATAAACATTGGTTTCTTTTACAAGTGAAGGAGCATGTCTGGATCCAAACCACAGTATTAACAATCTAAGGTTGCAATTTTATAAATATTTACTTCAGGAAGAATAACAGCAAAGCAAATGAGAATTGGATTTTTGGTGTATTAGCTATTTATTTATATGAGATTAATAACTAGGATTTTAAAAAGTTTAAAATGTGTTTTATTTGTGTGACATGACAGAAAGAGAAAGAAAGGAAGAAATACCTGTACATTTAAAAAAAAACCTCTCCTTCAGGCCTGAAATTTGCTGTATTAGTATGATACTGTATATTAAGGATGCAATATGCCAGTAAATATGACAATAACATGTAAATGCTGTTACAAAAACATTTATCACTCACTTTGAAGGTCGTATTTAAACACAGAATGTCAGTAAAAATCTTCACATTATTTGTTTTTGTTTGATCCAAGAAAATTCAACCGAAGATTGTATTTTTCAAAACAGGGCATTGACAGACATTTTTTCGTTTTGTCAAATAGGTGGCAGCAGAGTGCTAGATAATGAACCATTCAATTCCTTTGACTGTAATGAAAGAAGCATGACAGGCAGTAGGCTTCTATCAACCATAGCCTTGTAGAAGTTGTAGTTATACATTAAATAAGAAAGAATGCTACTATTAATAATGCATAAGAATAGAAGACTAGAAGACGGAGAAGATTTTGCAATGCTATACATTGTGAATAGTTCCAGGTGGGAATGCCTAATCTTTTAAGGTATGAGATCAGCTCATGAAATGTGATGGAAGTTAGTTAAGAATAATATACACATCAAAATAAATAGACAGAGAAAAAATAGAAAGTGTTCACAAGTTTTAAGTGAATTGACTATCGCCTTGGGGTACTACGGGACTAAGCCTGCATATCACTTTAAAGAAAAGCAACTCAGAGAACGAAAATGTCAGTACTCAGATTTGACTGGCATTATTTAAGAGTGAGGCTCAAGAATAAGAATAATATATTATTTTAAGGAAGTGTTTCTTACACATACTGTGGAAGCTATTTTGCAACGTATATTGCTGCAGCTCTTGAAAGCTTGCGCCTTTTAATAAAAGTTGTTAGCCAAAAAAGTTGTTACTAGATTCTTTCTGAGTTTCCTCAAGTATCCTAAAATAATTTTCACTAAATAAAAACATTAAATGTATACAGATTAGAATTAGGCAAGATATGTTCATGTTGATTTCTAAAATTAGATTTTATAAAACTGCTTTCTTTTTTTTAATAATTCCTTTTTCTGTATCTTATCAATAATTTAGATAATAATTAACAGTTACTGTAGATTTATAATACAGCATATTTAGAATATGAATATATATTCCTGCCAGTTAATCAAGGCATAAACAGAAATATTTTAACTTATTAGTCACATGGGTCATATTAAATGAAAGTTATTAGTTTATTCCTGTATTTATTAATTAAATGTGATTTTTTTCATTCTGCCAAACTATATCATTGGCCATTACGTAGCAAAGGTTGAAGTATATTACAACTATGTGAATAGATAATTATATTGTAGTTTATAATATATAATATTGTATATTTAATACACTGTTTAAAATATATTAGTCTTATTTAAACTTGTGCTGTTGAAACTCCTTGTATAATTACACTTGTTTTTGCAATACTTCTTTATATATAGTAGCAATTATTTTTTCCACAGTGAAACTTAGCTACATTTTTAAAAAATCAGTTTTAATTATCTTGTGTTTATTAAAGCAAATTTTGGTTAGCATGGATTTCTGATTGAACTCTTCCAATAACTTGATTAATGTTGAGGGAGTGAATAAAAATTAACTTATTGGGACTTTGAATATCATCAATAGTGCATATCATCTTTGCAAAGCATAAATTAAATTTAAGAAATGAAGGGATAAAATTATTTAAGGTAATATAGTAAATTGTTAGCATTTAGCATTTTTGTCATGTTTATCAATATGATAGAAAAAATAGATGAAGAAATAGTGGCCATATTCTGAAGAGCTGTTCATACAGCTAAGCTCCATTGTCATAATATAGAAGGTAGCAGAAACAGATCCTGATTTAATATTTGCTTAATTCTGAGTTTTCCTGATTCTGTAACAGTGTCGTAATTTTCCGTTTTTCTCTCTGATATCCTCACTGTGAACAGTGAATAAGACAAAAGTAAGTACAGTATTTACAGTAATAAATGTCAGGTGAGTCTAAACAAATGAAATGTGGTAGTCTAATATTGAATTAATGAGAAGCACTGGATTGTAATAAAATGCTTGTCTATTTCCATGCTAAAAAACACATTTTTCCATTAGAAACAGGAAATGTTTAAGTTCTCATTGATGCTTTAAAGCAGACAGTGTTTTACTTAAGTTGTATAGTCACTGTCAGAGGGTTACATATTCAAACCATATGATATTAGAACCACAGAGGTTGAATATAAAATGAAGTTATCGATCTAACATGTATAGGCCTATATAAAAATTGCTCAGCTTATTCCTGCCGAATTTGGAATCTAATTCTAACTTGTTTTTAGTTCTTAATCAATTAATTCTTCACAAGTTGTTCAATCAAGCTCAGTTTTTGGTGACTAGATGGGCACATTCATGTTGTTTTTTGACAACAGGAAGTAAGCAGTTTACCATGGGCGTCCTATATGGGTTTTTTTTCTTGCCTGTCTATTCAATAGCCATAGGTAGATTCCCATCTAAGAATTAAACAAATTTAATTCTGCTTAGCTTTTTAAAGATCAATCAAAACTGGATAAGTTGTTTCACTTTCTTTGACCTAAGGTAATTAGGAGCACAAGATTTTTATTAGCTCTCAATCAAAATATTATAGTTTAGCAAGTATTATTTGTTCTTAACAAAATTGTTACAGTACATTAGGTTATACCTAATGGTGTCTCTACCAGTAAACTGAAAGCCATTGGCAGATCAAATTCCCTTTCCTATTTTCAGTGCCCCAAATTATTGACTTTAGAAACGTAACTGGGCGATGCAGGCATTTGCAGAAGAGAGAAAGGGAGAGAGCAAACTAGCATAGCACAATCAGAAATCACAAGATTGGATTGAAGCCAAGAAGTATCTAGACCCTCTTGGCTGCTGAAGAGAAAGAATGAAATTAAAGAAATAGGTTTTTGCTCATACATCCTGTTTCCTGCCCAAATTTGCTTAGGATCATCTCCCACCACACAGAGTCGATTTTGAGAGTTTAAGGAAACAGCAGGGTGAGAGGAAATTGGTCTCCTTGAGACACCATTGAGAGCGGCCTTTGGATTCTGTAGTTCCCTTTATAAAAGCTATGTGTAAAGTTAGAAAGCACTTTTAAAATTTGGTCTTTTCACAGTAGCACATTTTATTAAAAAACATATATTTTTGTGGAGTACAGTTTACTTCACCAGATGTGTACAACAGCTAAACTGATACAAGACTGAAATTAAAATGAAGTGGGAGGAAAAAAGGAGGGGAAATTCTTGCATGTGATATACATTTATACCAACATTTACTCTCCAAAGCATCTTCACGTGATTTTTCTTTAATATGATATATGCCATAAGTTTCCAAAAGTTGACATCATAACTCAAAACAAAGGCAAAGTAATATCAGAGCACTTTAACTTCTCTATATGTTCCTTTATAGATTTCAAAGTATCAATTTTGGAACAAGAAATGTTACTAGTACAATTGAATGGAAGATTGCTGAATGTACATATATCAGCAGATTTCAGGCCATCTCAAAAGGTCTCAGTGAAAACAATGGGCCTTTAACACATTACAGTAGGGATAAAGAACCTGTAAAGTGTCTCATATGGAACCTGCTTCTGCTTTACCAGCCTTAACCCCACCCCCACCCCCCATTCTTTTATCCCAATTTAAATCCTATCTCAATCTATCTACCCTATACATCTGATGAAGCTAATTCAAATTCAAGAAAGCTAATCACTTTTAGTACAATGTTTACAGGCTGAAAACTTACCCTTAGATTCTGTATGATTTTAGCTGCCACGTAATCAAACTAGCTCTATTCCTAAAATATCTCATTTTGTCTTTATAGCACAACTACTACAGTATTAAACTTTAAACATTGAGAATTGTGCTACCTTTTATATTCCTTATTAGAAGTTTTCTATTGTAGAGCTACATAGCTGTACATTTAATCATTAACCAATTAAAAATGTTTCTTACAGCAATTGAATAACATAAAGTTACCAACTATTAAGCCTCAGTGTCATGCTGTGCCAGTATCTTACACTTTAATTTTTTCTTCATTCTTTCTACAGAAGAAACAGAAAGTCAGAATTGTTTAAATGTTTTCATTCTATCACTTTCTGATTTAACCTTTTTTTTTTTTTGCTGAGGTGATAAAAATGAAAAGTACTGTTAAATTATTTTACATTCAAGGAGTTCGATTAAAACCATCTGTTTCACTGTTTAATCATCAGGGCTGTCATGAAAAATAGGCCAAGCATTCCCAGGGAACTAGTAGATATATTTAGTTAGGAAAATAATAAAAAGTGAAATGAGAAAATATGTAGATATCAAAAGTGAGTGATCTATAACAATCTTTTCTTTGCTTCTGGATATGCTGGAATAGGCTCCCTATAAATCCTTACACTGTCAACTTAAAACATTTTATTTTATCATTCAATAGAAATATTTTTCTGGAAACCCCAATTATTTGATTTCAATTTGAATTAAACAAGAAAAAAAACAGCAAGAGAAATTGTTTCCCTGTTTGTACTTACAATGGAAGAAATTAAAGACATTCGTCAATTTTGTGAGCTTTGTGATGGTTGTGATCGAACATTTATGTTTCTTCTTAATAGAGTGAAATATAAACAAAGCTTGTAGCTTCTCATGCAACAGATTATTTTTCCTTTCCAATCACAGAATTTTCAATTGCTTATTTCTTGCTAAATCTAAACTAAGTAACTAAATTTCTAAAATCAGTTTGGATATGGAGCTGTAAATTAAAATTGATTTTTTATCTGAATTTCATGAGCTATAGTTGCAGAGTTCAAATATAGCAGAAACAAAAACTGAAATTTTAGAATTTTTACCAAAAAAAAGAGGAGCTCATTTGGTTTATGTGATATAGCAAGATTTCTTAATATCTTGGTTATGATTTTGCTAATTCAACACTAATAATTATTATGTTTAAATTAGATTTTGAAGTCTAGATTCAAACTCAGACATACTTTTTGTATTTTTGTTATATTTGACTGAAAACTAAGACTAATTGAGATTAATCCAAGACTAACTATACTGTAAAATTATATTTAAAAGGAGGGGGGAATAAGAGGAGGTAGCCTGGGAGAAGGGTGTGCCACTGCTTCTTCCTAAGCCTAAGAGGGATCAACAAACGAGCTGACTTTGTGCTCAGATTAAAATATTGTGGGAGTTTCAAATACAGACTTATAAAGTCTTGGCTCATAATGCATCGTATCATGTAATTGAAAAGAATAAAGTGTTGACAATCTCTCTTTATCTTTTTTTTTCTCTCTCTCCTTCCATCCCTCCCTCTCCTGTTTAAATGCAAATATATATTGTGTGTATGTGTGTTTGTGTGTGTATGTGTGTGTGTGTATTAAAAGGAAAGCAGAAGATAAAAACTGAAGAAAAGTGAATTGTCCTTTTTAAAAAACTGAAATATATTACATCTAATAAAGATGAATGAAAAGAGAATCAGAGCAAATAAAAATTAGTATAGTTCACAGTTAACCTGTGTTTTCCCTCATTTGAGCATTTAGGATTAGGCAACATTTTAGTAGATGCAGTTAATAGCTACACGTTATGATGACTTATAGTGCTGGAACCAACACAAGAAGTAGTGGCCATCTTGAAAACAAGGTCTTGGGAAACATGAATGGGAGAATGAAGCAGAGGCTTGAGAGAATACAGGAGGTGCTCTTTGTGAGTAAAAAGTAATATCAAAGTATCAGATACAGGTAAACCTAAATTTGTTACTGCCCTAAGCATATGTGAACAGTGGCTGAAAATCTTAAGAGTGAATTCTTTAATATTGGTTGAAGAGCTGTTTATTGATAAATTAAACCCAACTTTTAGCCTAAGTATCTTGGGAGGATTATGATTATTATTAGTCGTAAAATAATATTTTTAAATTTTGGAGTAACAGCATCAGAAGTCTAGTAAGGAGCCATCTTTTCAAAAGGGGGGGAGGGGTTAGGAAATGGCTATGTTGAATTTGTTAAATCCCAAATCCAAAGGTAACAAGACAAATCTTTACTTGACCACCAAACTCAGACAATTTTGGCATCAAATTTGCTCCCAGTCCAGAAAAGCAGGGTAGTGACAGAATGAAAGTGATGAACCTGAGAAAATATCAAGGCTGTCCATGTGTTCCTTAGAGGGGAATGCAACATCATCTATTATTTGTGGCTTGTGGCTCATAGTTCCGGGATTAAGATTTCATAAGTCTCTTACCTATGAGTCACAAACCACAAATCACTGTCTTATAATAAATCATTCAGTTCACTGGCTCTTCTCCAACTTGTTACAGCATCCTTATACTAGTGTGACACTGGCATTTCTTCATCTGTCTAATGACAGGTTGTCCATTCTATATTGGAAACATCCTATTCCAGATCCCCCATTGATCTTGTTCAGTGGTAAACCACAGACATATGACAAGGGTTACAGAATAGATTCCTATGGGCCCCGATAGATTAAAAGCAATGGAACTTTAAAAAAAAGTCCCTGAAAGCCATCTGCTGAAATGTAAGAGTGAAGCTGTTAAAGAATAGTACTTCACACCTTTACCTCAACAGTGGGACACCATAGTTCATGATATTAAAGAACTGTTAAGTAACCTGTCTCTTGACCCAACATGTGCATCAATCTCAAAATTAATGCAGATAGCTGGATTCCCTATTGACTTTCTATGGAAAGCATTTTTTTTTTGCTTTTCCAGTCTAGTTTGATGCTGAATCAGATGTAGACAGAGGGATCTGGGTGAAGTAACCCCTCTCCTCGTCCATCTGCCTATGTCTTGATAATGTACATGAAGTTGGTCTCTCATCCACAATCAAATAAGGATAGAAATGAACTTAAATATATATCTAATAATGCATGAAACTGCATTTATACAATTACAAAGAATGAGCTCATTTAAATTAGAGAATGATGAGGTAAATTGATTTGATATATAATAAATATGTTTATTATGATTGAGTTGAGTCAATAATTATAACTCAAATATCGAGTACCAATACTTGCACCAATGTGCACCATAAATGCAGCTAGCTGGAATCCAGTGGATTCCATTACTACTCATATCCAATTGGAGACCAAAAAATAACAAGAAAGGTAGGGAATAGTTTTTTTCCATAGAAAAATAATCCAAAGAAAGATAAACTGGGATGGGAATGAACACAATAATGTTGGCTTAAAGAAGGAGGCAATCGGAGAAGCTGAAAAAAGCTCCCTTCTCTTCCCTTTTTCACCCATTGCTGACCAATATTGTGTTTATCTACTGTATTATGTTAAAAACTGATGTTATGAAGGAGTACATTTCTAATGTATATCTATCTTTTGATTATAGTAGTCACCATTTGTGTACTTTTTATGGAAGTGACTTTCAGGGAATTTTACAGAAACACAACTAAACCCATTTAATTCCTTCTTTATATCTGGTATATGGATTGAAGAATCTGCTTATTTCTAAATAGTATGAAAGAATCATTCTGTGTTTGTTGGAACATACATGCTCCATATTCAACTACGCCCACCTGCAATAAAAGACGTTAATTGTAGATCCCTCCCACCAGCAAGGAAGTGGATGCGAAATGAGGATTCCCTATGACGCTACCTCACACTGCTACCTGGGAGTGGGAGGCTGAATGGGAATTTCCACATGATGTGGCTGGGGCGCTCTGCTGTATAAGGCTTTAGTGTGGGGAGGAGGATTTATACATCGGGTATTATGGGGTGTTTAGGGAAGCAGATGGAATTGGTGAAAGGGAGGGTGCAAAGTGTTTGAGGCTATGGTATGGGAGTACAGCCTAAGTAACTAGTTAGCCATATTAGGAAATGTTGAATACATGGGTAATTAGGATAGGGCCGTCTACAGGAGGTGGCTGTCGTTAGATGAGTGGGGTTATGCTATAAAGAGTGCTGGAAGACAAATGGTCCCAGGGCTAACCTAGATTGGAATTCAAGCTGTGATTGCCGGATGGGATGTGCATTACTTGTACAAATAAATGATTGCATACTTCAATGTTTGTGTTTTGTATTTTGAGAACACGAACATCCAGAAGATTGGCTAACAGAAACTTAGTGCTCCCCTCATTCGTATTCATTGCATTGTTTGCTACGGATTGTGGTGGGCATGGCAGAAGGCACGGATCCCTAGGTGCCAATAGTTGCAATGGAAGCAGAGGAGATTGTAAAAAAAGCTGCAAGGGTGCAAGGAGAGACTGAACCAGACACACCAGCACTTGTACCCACACTCCCACCTCCTATTCTGGAGCCTGCTGTGCGTCCGAAAACCAGGAAGTCAGTCAGGTTGAGTGAGCCACCTGATTTGATGGAAGCAAGCATAGATGACTGGCGGTCGCAATGGAGTGCCCATGGACAGAGTGTTGCTAAGGACTGGAAGGTGTTGAGGTAGCCAGGGCTAGAGGAAAGTGGTTAGATGGTTCCAGGTAGCACTACCTTGGACATTTTGAGGACACAGTTTGATGAGGTGTCCCTGCAAAATTTTCCACTGAAAGAAGGTGGACAGAGTAAACCCCATGGTGCTATGCTGGGTAAACCCTGAAGGAGTTCCAGTTTGGTGGGCCTATCAGGGTACGATGTAAGTGGCTGTGCTTATGGGGCACATTATTAACCACTAAGACATGTACGGAACATACTCCCCTCCATTGGGCCATATAGCCATGGTGGTGGCTATAACCAGTGATACTGGAGGGTGAGGCTGGGGAATGGGCAGCAGATTTGCATAGAGATTATCTGCCTTGGCTGATGTCGGGGAGTTCCCGGAGGCCTTGAGGCACCAATTTGATGACAGTTCTCAGGTGCAGCAGGTGGATGATGATCTTTTGGCAGTGAAACAATGTGGCCGGCCAGCGAGAGAGTATGTGCAAGTTTTTAGGAGAACTGCCGGGAGAATCCCAGCTTGCCCAGAATGTATGTTAAGGCCCGGTCCCACTGGCCGACGGATGCAAAACGTATGCATAAAAGACACAGCGGACGAGCAAAATTTCGGGGGTGGCTCCATCCGTTGTCATTCAAAAAGTGGTAAAAATTTATATAAACAGAATGGAAAAGAACGGAAAAGAATGGACATGGGTAGTATGTAGTGGGGATGTTAAACGGATGTTCATAGGAAGCCTAGCAGATGGAAGCGGATGACACCTCCGAAGGGGTTCCGGGGGAGAATTTCGAAGCGGACGCATAGCGGATGAAGCGGATGCATCACGTACGCCTAAAGGAAAGAAAGGGGATGCCGCGCGGATGTATATCGGATGCAAACCGTTCACTGCGCATCCTTTCTATTTCCGTGCTACTAACGCTGTGTAGACGTTCCGTGTACCTTTTGTTTCCTCCCTCTTTCCATTTTCAGCTGCAGCGGATGTGAGTTGCGAGGATGCCCAGAGGATGCAGAGAGGATACAGCGGACGTTTAACGGATGATAAACGGACATAGAACGTTTGTTGCTCATATGTCGTGGATTTACATCGTACATGGTGGAAAGTTCATCCGTTCACAAAGTTTTGTGCAGCTCAAAACTTCTTGCACGGATGAAATCTCAGTGGATGGATGCTTGAGCGTATGAAACACATATGCAATGAGTACAAAACGGATGCATAGCATTTTCCAATGGATGGCAAGCTTTTTTTCATGTTTTACATCCTCTTTGCATCCGTTGGTGCAGTGGGACAGAGCCTTTAGTGCATTTGTTTAGGGAAGGGCTGGATAAGGAATTAGGTCACGCTTGTTTGTATCAAGGCTTACCTGCTTGATTGCAAGACTGGTATGCCGCAGTCATCGAATTGGATTCTGGACTACGCCATTTAAAAATACAGAGTGATTTAGGTGCTGGCCAGCGCAGAGGATCACTCAATCCAACCAATCGCCCAGATCTCTGATCAGCCAAGCTTCACTGGGGAGGGGTGTTGTATTTTGGTACTATTGTTGCAACCAACCAGGACATAGGGTGGTCGAATGTCCAATACCTTCCTTATGTGCTGAGAAACAACCTCTAAAAGGACAAACTGGGTGTGATTTTGGCAAAATTGAACATGCTAGACTATCTCTAGATAGCTCCAGAGCAGTAGGAGAAGTGGATGCCAGTCTGGAACCTGAACAATTAGCAGCAGAAGTGGTACCCATGACTAAAAAGCTGACCAGTCGGGAGGACGAGGGTGAGGAAAGTAACATGGACAATCCCATGGTAAGTCAGCCAATCCCTTTTATAATACCGATCAAACTCCCTAATATGGGAATGAATTGCACTTTGGAAATTGGTGCTTAAATAGATTCGGGGTGCACAAAGTGTTTAACCACACATACAGTAGTGGACAAATTGGGATTGCATTTTATACCATGAACCGCTCCCATTAGGTTTGAGCATATGGATGGTTCTATCTTGGGAGGAGAACCAGCAACCAATCAAACAGAATCAGTAAAAATGCACATGGGAGAACTTTGGGAGAGGGTTTCTTTCACAGTAGTCAAATATATGACGGAGGCTGTTATCCTTGGATTGGTGTGGCTGGATAAATGGTGTCCCACTATTAGATGGGAAGGTGGATTTAGAAAAATATAATTGGCTGTAGGCCCCTGCTTGAGGACATGGCTGGATTGACAGTCCCCAGCCTGGCGCTTAATGATTCCAGTCCCACCTATCCTACAGAATATATAGATCTAGCTGAAGTTTTTAACAAGTCTGGAAGCAACCAGTTACCGCCCCAGAGACCTACAGATTGTGCTATAATTTCTGGGGTGAAGCTGCCAAAACTTTGCATGTATTCAATGACACCCCAGGAAATGGATGAATTGCAGAAATACATAGATACCATTTGACGAGAGGTTTTATTTGACCAGGGCAGGTATATGTAGCAACTCCAGTCTTGTTTCAAGAAAAAAAAGATGGGGGTGATGATTTCCAGGGTTTGAATGCAGTGTTTAAGGAGCTACTGTATCCTCTACCATTGATTAAAGATCTACTGGCTACACTAGCTAAAGGTTGAATCTTCACAAAATTAGACCTTCGTGAACCTTATTACAGAGTTTGAATATGCCCCGGAGACGAATGAAAAACAACTTTAAATTGCCCATTGGGAAGTTACGAGTTTAGAGTAATGCCTTTCAGACTGCAAGGGATTCCAGCTGTATTTATGCAGCTGATAAACAGTGTTTTGCATGATCATCTGTATAGGGGCGTTTTAGTATATCTAGATAATACATTGATATATTCAGAGACTATGGAACAGCATACACGATTAGTACAACAAGTTCTTGAAAAACTGCTGGCAGCTCACCTATACGTTAAACTGTCCAAGTGTGAATTCCACCATACCCAACTGGACTATCTTGGGTATAGGATATCGGCAGAGAGGATGGATCCTACCAAGGTTTAGACCCTTAGAGTGGCAGGCGCCTACCTCCAGGAAACAATTACAAAGCTTTTTGGGCTTCTATATGCAGTTTATCTCATCGTTTGCAAATTTGGTGCTTCTGTTAACAGATTGTTAAAAACAAAACACAAAGCAGATAAAGAAGCCTAAACCTGGACAGGCGATACCCTGATCGCCAACGTGTCAGCAGGTGTTTGATTCATTGAAACAGATGTTTGCAAACAAACCTGTGTTAAAATATCCAGATCCAGAAGTGCCATTTGTGATTCAAGTGGATGCCACTGATGTCACAGTGGAGGCTGTCCTATTACAAGAAAATGTGGATGGTATATTACAGCCATGTGCATATACCTTGAGGAAATTTAGTTCCACCAAACGTAATTGGACTATTTGGGAGAAGGAGGCCTTCACGGTTCACTGGGCGTTATTGACATGGAGGCATTTTCTAGAAGGATCCAAAACCCAGTTCGAGGTATGGACAGACCATAAGAACTTAGAGGCCCTTCAAACACCTTACAGATTATCACCCAAACAGGTTTGGTGGGCACTGTATTTCCGTTGCTTTAACTTTATATTGAAATATATACCCGGAGGATAGAATTTCCTTGATGATGCACTTTCACGACTGCCTCAATATGAAAGTAAACAGGATATAGTTATACAACCCATCATTCAAGGAAAAGAAACATTACAAGCGTTAAAGGTGACATACATTATTGATGAGTTACCAAAGGCTATAAAAGATGATTCATTGATTGGCTAGCAACCAATCAAACCCAGTGTGATATCCGGAATGGAGTGGCTTGGCGAGGAACCAAGCTCTATTCCAGCAATGTTAAGAGACAAGGTGCTTCAGAGATGACACAACGTTAAACAGGCTGGGCATTATGGTTTTTTAAAAATGCTCCACCAAACGCCAATTCTGGTGGCCGTCAATGAGGTCAGACATTGAAAAATATGTGAAAGGGTGTACAGTATGTGCAACTACAAAATCCCGCCCTGGGAAACTCTTAGGTTTATTACAGATAGTGGCAAACCCGAACAGGCAAGATATAGCCATGGACTTGATCGTGGAGCTGTCCAATAGCCATGGATATACTGTGATATGGACAATCATTGATCTTTTCTCAAAACAGGTGCACGTTATACGACGTGCCGGACTTATGTCTGCCCAGAAATTAGCTATTCTTTTCTTAAAACATATATATCGATTACACAGAGTATCTAGAAGAATCATATCATGTTGAGGAGTGCAGTTCACTGCTTGGTTTTGGTGCGAGTTCATCCGACTGATAGGTTCATCTCAAGGTTTAAGTATTGCTTACCACCCAAGCACAAACAGAGCTTCTGAATGGACTGATGCAGCAATTGAGAGGTATTTACGTTACTACCAGCAAAATGATTGGTTTGAATTACTGCCATTTGCTGAAGTGGCTTATAACACCACCACCTACAGTAGTACTGGAGAGACCCCATTCAAAATAGTGAATGGAGTGGAATTTATCCCAATTTCAGAATGGTAACATGACTGTCAGGAGTCCACAACTAAGCTAAGTGGTAAAAAAATAAATAAAGGAGACGTGGATAACAATACAAAAATCCTTACATGACACTTTAATGGCATACAAGAAACAGGTGGATAAAAAGAGAGCAGAAACTAAATCCTTAAGGTTGGAGATCTTGTGCACCTGTCTACCAAATATTTGAATATGGGACTACCCTGTAAAAAACTTGGTCCAAAGTATGTTGGACCATTTCCAGTAGTGAAGGTGATTAATCCTTTCATTCTACAGTTAAAATTACCTTCACAATTTAAACGAATGCATCCTGTTTTCCATATTAGTTTAATCAAGCCTGAAAATAATGAATGAACAGATAACTGAATTGTACCACCTAGGCCAGTATGAGACAATCATTATGAGATTGCTGACATTCTGGACTCCCAGAAGTGTAGGGTTGTGTTGCAGTATTTGGTATGATGGAAAGGATATCCCCTTGCAGAGGCCTCAATAGGTGCTTCATACCTATGTGAATGCCCTTCGGCTCTGCAGCCAATTTCACCGGAAATACTGTATGGAGGTGGGTGGAAAGCAATAATATTGTATTCTTACAAATCTGTCTCTCTTCTTCAAGTAGACCTGTGGTAGAGGGGGCAGCCTATCAGGGCCCATATTCAACTATGCCCACCAGCAATAAAAGACGTTAATTGTAGATCCCTCCCACCAGCGATGAAGTGGATGTGGAATGGGGATTCCCTATGATGCTGCCTCGCACTGCTACCTGGGAGTGGGAGGCTAAATAGAAATTCCCACATGACGTGGCTGGGGCACTCCGCTCTATAAGGCTTTAGTGTGGGAAGGGGGATTTACACATCAGGTGTTATGGGTTGTTTAGGGAAGTAGATGGAATTGGTGATAGGGAGGGTGCAGAGCGTTCAAGGCTATGGCATGGGAGTACAGCCTAAGTAACTAATTAGCCATATTAGGAAACTTTGAATACATAGGTAATTAGGATAGGGCAGTCTACATTAGGTAGCTGCAATTAGATGAGTGGGGTTATGCTATAAAGAGTGCTGGAAGACAAATGGTCCCAGGGCTAACCTAAATTGGAATTCAAGCTTTATTGCCGGATGGGATGTGCGTTACTTGTACAAATAAACGATTGCATACCTCAATGTTTGTTATCTTGGGAATACAAACATCTGGAAGACCAGCTCATTTTTTTCCACTCATTTTCATTCTTGCAGCTGACCACATACTACCCATGATCTATTTACCAGCATTTCAAGGTATATAGATGTATACAGTTGTATCCAAATGCTCTAGTTTTTGCTATTATCGTAGCATAAGCGTAACAAATTTAAGCTAAAATGTCTGGAATTTTATGAGCTAGTTGAGAAACAGTTGAACTACATACAATGCCTCAATCAGCTGTTCTATAGTTAGAGGTGTGGTGCAGTGGTGACAGTGAATCTGGCAGAACTGGTTCTTAAATATTTACCAGCACACCGCTTGTGTTAACCATAAAATACAATATAGTGTTTAGAGATCTTGCATACAATGTCATTAGTATGTTTAAGGTAAAGCTGGGCTTTAATTATGCATTTAGGATGCTAGCAAAATGTGGCAAAATGTCCCACGGCTGACTGGTATTGTTCTGATTATTTGTAGGGAATGCTACATGTGATACCATGTGTCTCTAACTTATTAAAAAACATATAACTCCCCAAGTGCTCACAAAAAATTTACAGTAAAGATTATCTTCATCATAAGCACAAAATATCAAAATTATTTTATTTCTGCTTAAAAAAAGCAAATATATCTATTTTATATAAAAGAGAATTCTTTAGTGAGGGGTTTTTTGGCTATCTTCCTGCCATTTTTCAAACAAAATACTTCTTCCTCTTCCTATTTTCCACACAACAACCCTGTGAGGTGGATGTGATTTCATACCTAAGGCAGGACTAGAACTCACATTATTTAATAAATCATATAAATATTAATTTTCTCCAATCCTTCATGTTAAAAATGTATCTTTAGTTTGCAAACTGCTGGATGATTGTAGTATTTTTATTAGTGTATCTAATTCTGTGTATATGTATGAAGGAAGTTATACATATTTTGTTCAGAAGACAAAAAAAAAATCCCTCTAAAATGATTCACTTTAGTTTTTGTAATCCTGTGCGAGTAAGTAGATTTTTTAACTGTGCCAGATCTATATGTATTTCAAAGAAGATGATTTGTATAACTTGCATATAAATATGCATTAAAATGATAAATATAGAATTTTGATGATTCTGCAGAATATTGTTTTATAAATGTTTTATAAGCAAATCCGTAGCTGATGTGTTCCATTTATGGAAGCGCAATTTGTGCGAATGGAGTTCTTTATGAACTTTTAATGAAATTGTTTTAAAATAAAATATGAAACAGTTGTTCTATGCAGTGTCATTTTAAAAATCATTTTAGTACATCTTGCAAAGTGAAAAACATATATATGGGGTACAACACCAAAATTCTGTGGAAGTCTGTTTACTCATTACATTTTTCACATGTGTCTTTCCATCAGAATTTGGATCACAAAAAAATTACTTTTCTTGTTTAAGCAAAAGCCACATTTTCATAGTGGTTATTGTGTCAAGTCTTAAATTCCAAATGTTTGATCTGATAACTATTCAGTCCCTTAAAAAGAAGTGATCAGCCATGCTGAAGCAGGGTGTGGAGAGGTGACAGTCAACTTTAGAGCCAAAGCCAGAAAAATACATTTTATTTATTTAAATAATTTACATGGCCACCCAACTCATAACAGTGAAAATGAGGAATCAGAAGTCATATACAGCAACCTTAATTCTGATTGTGTGCATTTGACACAGCTGCTTTAATTTCAAAATGTAAATGCTGTAATTTGGACAAAATAAATTGCTTGTTGGTTCTCTGTCTTGGAGTAGGTAATCCACAGTGATTTGTTAGAGGGAAAGTATCTTAGCATTTAAGTTTTTTATAACCCTAATTCATAATTTATATTTATTAGAAGCACCTAATAAGTACAATGAAATGGGGTCACTGTGGCTCATGTGATTAGGACCTGAGTCATAAGACCATTGAGAGGTTGAAGGCTTAGCTGTTCAAAACTTAAGAGTGAGTCGTGTGATGGAATGAGTTCCCATCAATTTGTTCCAGCTCCTGCCCACTTAGAGTGAAAGCTTACAAATGCATGTAGATAAATAGGTACCACTTCAGTAGGAAAATACCAGGGACACGAAAGGAGCCTTCTTGGATGTCCCCTGGGCAATTGTGATGTCACTAGCTAATTGACCCAAATGCACTTTGATAAAAAGGTGCTTCCAACATGAACATAGTAGTACTAGTACAGTAAAAGTTTTTGCTGCTTAAAATGCATAGGATGTGTTGCACTTTCTCTGAGTAAGATTGAGAGTGAATACAAAAGTAAAAGAAAGACTACTAAAGTAGTACTTGAGACTCTAAAGCTTAAAAATTATTATAGCAAGTAGATTAGGTTGGGCAGATTTAACTGTAGTTGCACATATTTCATTAGTGTTGTAAACAATCCCCATAAGATTTTGCTTAAGCTAGTAGTAAGATGTTTAGCATGCAAATATATATATATATTTAAAAACAATAAAATCATACTAGCCATGTATAAAATGGTTCTGGGGATGAGGCTGTCTAAAGTACATGAGCTTACTAAACTTTTCTAAAGTATATATATACTAAATTTTAGAAACAGTGGAAAGGGTACAGGGTACATAATTATTATTAATTTTTTTTGGTGCCTTGGAGCAGTGGTGGTATTCAAATAATTTAACCGGTTTGCCCAGGGTCAGGTTGGCTGTCATGGGAGGTGTGGCCCATCTCTACTTGCAGGACAAGCCTCCTGCGATGGCCAATCTGACCCTGGGCGAACCAGTGGTTAAATTATCCCCCCGCTATCAAAGTGGATCCTGGGCTCTGTGCTGCAATGGAAAAATGGGCACCGGAGCAGCCGGCACGAGAGAAGGAGGAAGAACAGGGAGAACAAAGAGGGAAAGCAGCCGTCTTTTTTCCCTAGTGCTGGCCAGTCCATTGCCTCTTTCTCCATTGCAGCGCAGCACCCAGGATCCACTTTTGGGGGAGGGCAATTTAACAAGTGGTTCGCCTGAACCAGTGCAAACCTGATGAATCTCACCACTGCCTTGGAGTCAGTCTGGACTCCTGGCAACAGCCTAGACAAGTGTCTGCAGTTCTCTTGGCAAGGTTTTTAGAAGTGGTTGGCCATTTCCTTCTTAAAATGGCTGAGATACATGACTGGCCCAAAGTTACCTCAATGGCTTTGTGCTGAAGGTAAGACTAGAACTCAGAGATTCTGGTTTCTAATCTAATACCTCAATCTTGTAATGTTGCCATTTATATTAGCCATAACCATTAGTTAAGAACAGAGGCCTCAATAGAGTGAGCTGTCCCTACCATTTTTATTTCTCAAAATCAGTCCTGTTGTGTTTCCAGTCCAGTTGGGACTGCAACTTCCAGAAATCCTTCCAACCTGTATCATAGGCTGCCAACCTTCTCTAACCTTTCACATTTGTGGACTTCAACTTACAAAATTCTCTAGCCTAGCCAGTGGGTCCCTGCTGAAAATTCTAGGGGCTGAAATTCTCACACCTGAAGAAAGACTAATCTCTCAGGTTGGGAAGGCCAAATTGTGCGTGTACAGGATATTCTTGCTTACATACCTGTCTTAGTCAAATTTGTCATAGTTGTCAGTCTTGTTTTGGGGTGATTGTATGAACCACATTGAGATGTTATATAAAAGTTGACAAATAGATATACAGCTACTAAACATTTTATCCCATTACCATGCATTACTAAGCCATAACCTATACATTGTGGTTTGTAAAAACCATGGTTTATTTCTTGGATCAAAATTTTGTAAAATGTTCTACAAATGCAAACAAAGCTATTATTTCATTTTTGAAGATAATATAAAATATACTATTCAGTTCAGCATTATGAAAAATTGTTTTATTTTATATAAACAAGTTAGCACATGTTTTGTGTGTATGCATTCTGTGTGCTTTGCATGCAAAAAAAATCTAGATATTAACAAATTATAATTTATTGCTGCTTCCAAAAATGGATTACACCCAGACTTCTTTTTAATGTTTTTAACCAAAATGTTTTTCATTTTGTTTGGCATCAGATTAAGGAAATTAATGTCTGTTTTATTTATTCTAATGGAAAATGCCTTTTTATTTTAAAGCAGAAAGGAATATTTACACTTTGTCTGAATTAATATAGTGACAGAAACACTGTTTATTTTCTCTAGTAAAATATTGAAATATGTATCTTCATTGGGTTTTCTTGCTAGTTCAGGTACTTTGGATCACTTAACTGAGGGAGCAAGTATGTACTTACATACATTCACCTACAAAAGGTAAAGGGAATAAATATATTTAGATTTTACAGATGCAATCATAAATACAACATATACTTTCACAAATTTTAAAACTTTTAAGGTGGTTCAAATGAGTTGCTAGAGTAAGTTATTCAAAATAACACTAGAATTAGAATATTTTATTATAATAATTTATTAAATTTGTATGATATCTGACTTTCAATGATTCTGGGCAGCCCACAATACTAAACAAAGAAGTGATAATAAATGGCTTCTTTCAGTCAACTCCCTGAGCTTGGCAAAGTCTCATTGTTAAAATCAGAATCCTTTAAATTCTCACTGGTCTTTATATTTTATCCTCATTTTTTTCTGCCTTTTTTGACCTTGCTTCTCTATTGCTGCTATGGACCCAAGTATTAATAATTCCTTTTAGTTGTATGCCTAGAATCAGTTATATGAAACCTTTAATTGAAGACTAATCTGATCATAAGAAACCAAGAGAGAAAAATTTGAAGATGATGTTAAATGTTGAGTAGCTGTAAATCAACACATAGTCTTTCTGTATAGTAGGGAATATATGGACATTTAATTAACAGATCACCATAAATAAATTTAACATTTATTTGAAATTAAACCCTTACTGCAATTTAATTGGATTTGAAATATTAGCTGTTTTATGCTATCATTTTTGCATTTAAAATTTACCTTTATGTTTAAAAAGGCATTTTATAAACTTATAGATTCCTAAAACAAGCTAAACCATATATGTCATTTGTAACAACTGGATTAAGTCTAGGTAAAAGTTTAGCAAATGAACAAAGGTTGTCATAAACAACATACTAACAGAAAAGACTCTATTTTTTTAAAAAGAATGTCGTATCTCTTTGGGACAAATATCAGTGCTCAGATAGTCCTTATCTTACGAACCACAATTCGGACCAGAATTTCCATTGCTAATCAAGATGGTTGTTAAGTGAGTCACATCCAAGTTTATTGCCTTTTTTGCCACAGTTAAGTAAATTACTACATTGAATTAAAAAGACACAACTTTTTTTAAAAAGTTGATTTATTAAATATAAATCATAAGTTTTACCCCTAGTGTTACCTAAAGTAGAAATAATATAATTTTTCCTTTGTTTTAATCCAGGAGCCAATGGTCTTTTACCTCATTTTCCACCTCACATTCAGGCACTGGAGTTCTAATATATTTTGTTTGTGTTTGAGTTAGATTTTTATTTTTTTAAACAAAAGAGCGAGGAAGAATATTTTAAAACAGTTTGGTAACATCGCTGAAATTTTACTGAAACAATTTTAAAATGTGCTTATTTTCTATAAATAAAATAGTAATATTGTAATTTAAAATAGTATTATCAATATAATGCATATAGACATCACAAATACTGAAGTTAAGGCTAATATTTCAATTACAATTAAACTGAAATGCAATATTTTTACATTATCATAATATACTGTAACAAGGAAGAATTTAGAAACCTTAATTTGTGTTTGAGACAAGCCAAAATTTGTCCTAGTAATTTGTCACAAACCACTAAAACAGATCTCCAGTGATATATTTTATAAAGTATTTGGGAAAATGAGTCAAGACTGTTCAGATGCTTTTTAGCTTCTGTTCAACTGAGTTTAATAGTTTAATTTTTGGTTGAGCTCCCCTCCCTCCTTATTTTGACTATTGGCAGTGGTCAGTTCCCTAGAGATGGAAAGGTTACACTATTACACATGCATGCATGTATATACCTAAACATACCTAAGCAAGCAAGCAAGCATATTCTTTATGTAATTGGAATACATGGTTGGAAAATAATCAGATATAACAGCTGATTAAATAAAGCTTTAGTGAACTGATTATATTGAACCATAAATCATTACTTCATAAATTATTCCTGCACCATTTACTGCTAATTCCAGATGATTTCTCAGTCAATAGGACACATGCAGGATATATCCTGTTTTACAATTTAGCCACAAGTGATGAATTTTAAATCTATACCGCTTAAATACACATGCAGGTTGCTTTGGTGAAATTTTCTTTTAAAACTCCAAATAGTGTTTATCTCTCTTCTCTCTGAGCATTTAAATCAAACCAATTCCCCAAAATGAGCAAATTCCCTAATACAATGGTGTGTTTGTCAGTAGCTCTGCATCACATAGTACATATATTAAAAAACAGCTGTTTGGTGACAGACTGCTAGCTGGGAAGTTAAAGCTGAATGAGGTGGTTAACCCGTATTCCTCTGCTACTGATAAAGTGCTTTGATAAGCAGTCTGTAGTGGTGAAAACTAGCTAAAGAGCCAAAGACTGCAGTTCTTTAAAATGAATGGGAGTGTTGTTTAACAAAGGCAGCTTTCAAATTTTAAATTTGCAGGGTTCCCCTCTTCTTTTTTTCCCTCCTTCCTCCTACTTTATCCAGCGTATGCATAGATTTATCCACCATCTTATTATTAGATGCCACAGTGACATCATTTCTGGGTTTTCAAACTTTTGCAAGATAAGCAGATTAAAATGGTTTTTTAGAAACCTAAAATTTTAATATGCTTTTTTATCATTTATATCAGGACTTGAGTGCATGAAATGAGACAGAAAGGGAGAACAGTTTTCACTGTTTTAATAAATAACTGTTGGATTTAACCACAAGTCTGTAGCATATGGGCATAATTTGTGCATGTTTCTATTTTAAAAAATTCATTGTAAATGTTAATTTTTTCAGCTTCAAATTTGTACTATATAAAATAGTACAGGTGTTAAGCATATATTTCTAAAGAACAAACTGATGATTTTAGAAAATTTTGAAGTAGTGTTTAGGGATTAAATAAATTCCAATGGTCGATAATTACATTTGTTTTCCCAAAAACATGAATTTGGAAAATAAACTTCAATAAAATCCATGGATCCTGACGACCTGGTAAAATGAATTACAGTATGGAGTCACTTAGGTGAGATGGATGATATGTAAATTTAATAAACAAATAATAAAATATCTGTATTTTACCCTTAGTACAAATCAAAATGAATACACACACACACATATACACAAACTCATATTCACACAAACAATGCATATATCATTATACCAAATACATTGAGAATTAAGATGTACTCCTAAGAATTACTGAAAAAGTTAATTTCTAGGTTTTAATATTTTTAGAAATGACAGTCACTTGACAGATTTAATCACTTTTTCTGTTTGTGCCAGATCATCAAAATTAATATTTTGTTAAGAATGTTAAATTCTGCATTTAAGAACACTATGTACAACATTTAATACTTATGCACAGGGGTGGGTTTCTACCGGTTCTGTCCACCTCTGTAGAACCAGTAGCTCTGAAGAGCAGCAGACATAGAACCGGTTCTATGTCTGCTGATGTTTTTGCCCACCCGCCCACCTGGGCTCTTACCTGATCTTTATTTCCTGATTTTTCAACTTCAGCTGCTGAACGAGGCACAGCTACAGTTAAAAAAAAACAAGAAAAGAGAGCTGTTTCAAAGGCTGCTTCTTGGCACGCAGCGTGCTCATGACAATTAACAGGTGCGCGGCTCACAGTGGGCAGGGAAGCTCGAAAATCCCAAACCAGTAGTTAACCCTGTTGTATCTCCTCCTGCTTATGCATAATATTTAATAGTAAAAGAATGTATTGGTGTCCATTGGAGTTGGCTAGCAAGTACATTTCTGTAATAAATCTTGGATACAAATCAACAGACAAGAAAAAAACAGTGTACCACCAAAATGGAAGAACAGGTTGAAAAATAAGATCAGCATTTTAAGATGAGGTGCAAGCAAGCTAGAACAGATGAAAGAAACTGAAGAAAAAGAAGACCAAGAATATCTGATCAGAAATGTCACTTAGAAGAAAAGAACATCAAGGAAGCACTGGATATAGCAAAGCAGCAAATAATAGCTAAAGCAAAAAAGATCAACATATATGAAGCTTGAATTGCCCACTATAAGCAGAGCTTAGAATAACAGCAGAAATGGTAAAGAAAAGGACAAGGGAGATCAATAATTGCTCAGTACCAGGTGAAGGTGGTGTTTGGTTGAAACATCTAACTGGTCTATATCTACTCATTGTTAAGTAGTCGTCAGGCACAAACAACCAGATCCACACAACAGTTCAGGCTAACCATTTCATTGTACAGTATTCTGCCTACAATACAGGAATCTCCTCAAGTTGCTTACCTTCATGCTTACCTTCTCCTGGGAATAGATAGATAAGATTCTATGGACTTTTGGGGGATGGATATCACTCCTGGATCTCTTGTGGCTGCACAATGATTCAAGCTTGAGTCCTTCTCCTTGCTTCCCAACAGCAGTTTAGCAACATTCAGTAAGGAGGTGGAATTGAAATTTGAATAACACGTAGCAAAATTTACCTGATAATGAAAGATCAAGCAAAAGGCCAGTTACCTGTTACAAACAGCTTTTAAATTGCTAATTGGTGTTGTACTGATGTTGTCCAATAGTATTTAGTTGAAAACAAGCTTTTTTTATGTGAGCAGAAATGAAACTACTCAAACAGCAGGTGATCAAAAGATCAGCTCCTATTTGACAAGAACAGCAAGAGAAGGAAGACAACTTGAATGTTGCTTGCATTGACTACAGTAATGGCTAACCTTTTCAGCACTGAGCGCCCAAAACACATGTACGTCCCCCATGCATGTGTGCGCATCTTCCATGCATGTGCCCCGGTCCTGTGCATGCACAACAGAGACCCGAAGACCAGCTAGCCAGTGGGAGGTGTACATGCAGTGGAGCTGAGCTGGGGCGATGGCTCCGTGCCCACAGAGAGGGCTCTGCGTGCTACAGGTTTGCCATCATGGGACTACAGGAATTCATTCAACTCCCTACCACATGATTGAATAATCAAGTGCCTAGAAATAAAAGGAGTCAGTAGAAACATCAGAAGCTTTGTGAAAAGATCAAAAATACAATGGAGACAAATTACTGGTCAATAATAATAGATATTAACTTCAAGAAAGAAATCTTTCAAAGAGATCACTATCACCACTACTGTTGGTCATTGCACTGATTCCTCTGTCAACAGTACTGGATAAGCCTGGCCATAGCTACCAAACATCAAAAACATCTGCAAAGCTATCTCACCTCCTTTACATAGATTATCTGAAGCTCCATGGAAAAATACCATATATACAACCAGTCAATATACAACCAAAATATTGAAATGGAGTTTGGATTGGACAAATGTTCCACACACTCCTTTAACCCATCAATATGGGAAAATAGTAAAACTGCAAGAATCAAAATGTCCTATACAAATAAGAACAAGAAGTTTAGTTGAAGATGGCCACCATAAATACCTGGGCATCATTTATAACATCAGGCACACTGAAGTCAAGAAGTGAATACATTATGAGAGTGAAGGAAATCTTAAAAGTTAGATGAAATACCATCAAAACAACAGAATATGTGAAGGACAGTGAGGAAGATAAGGTTAGGTGTGAAGCTAGTACAGGCTTAGTACTGAGGAGACCAAACTGGCCTACAAGAAATACCAAATGAACAGAAAAGAGATATGTCAAGGCAGATATGTACATGGCTAGTATTGTAAAAAAAGCAACAACTGTAAATTATCCAAAATACTGTATGTGGTGCATGCTTTTGTTAATCAATTGCATTGTTAATTGAGAAATGAGAAATAGAGGGAGGGGAGGGAGGGAGGAAGAGAGAGAGAGAGAGAGAAGGTGAAGCAATAGTTAATTGAATGTATTTAGTTAAACAGCAGTATTTGGGCAAAATAATTTCACTGAAATAATTTTAACCCTTTTATATCTATACAGCTAAACTATTAGTAGTTAAATTTCCTAAATATATTCTATTGCTTTTTGTTGTTATTGTTGTTAAAATTGCTTGCCCTTAATAGAAAGCAACATGTGTACATCCTGCAAACTCATTTCCTTATTTAACATGGGCATCCTTCCTGTACTGAGAGATGCTTCCTCTTATATTAGGGAAGTTAGAAGCAAGCTTTTGTAAGTTCTTAATGGCACATCCCTTCCAAATGACCTTTGTCCCAACCTAACAGTTTCACAAAGTTACATAAAATATCCAGGAATAGTTAAGTGCAAATAAAATTTTAAAAGCATATCATTTTTGTGCCATATAGTATAATTAGGGGGGGAAATTGACACTTTTTATGCTGTGATACAGTAATTACTTTTCTTGATTCAGAGAATCGTATAATTTTATGAAATAGATTTAAACATCATTCAGATGCTTTGGAGAATCCAAACTTTTAAAAAATATGCAAAATACTTTGATAAAACCATGTTATAGTATGTGTATACTATGCTATATATGTAGGCCCAATTACTTAACACTTCTTTCAAAATGAACTATGGTAAAAGCACAATTCTAAATATGGCAAAGAATAACAGTTCGATAATCCAATAAACCTCATTTAAATGGACTTTCTTACTGATAACATACTTTTAATTATTTTTCCCTTTTACTAGTTCCTTTGAGTTTTAAAACTGTTAGAAATGTCCAAATGAAATCAATTTCGAATCATGGTATATTTTTATAATATTGATGAAAAAGTAATTAAACGTTGAAAAGAGACTTTCCTTTTTTAAAATTACTAAAATTACATCTTGGCATTTTGGTGGGAAGATTTTTTTTTGTGTGTGTAAAGAATTGTTGTAAATTTGATTAATTGAAATAAAAACATTGTAGTCATAATTTTTGCTCTTTTTTCAAGCATCTTAATGCAAAGAGTTCACAAGGCATTTGATTTTAACTTGAAAGCTGTGTTTTTTTAAAAAAGTAAAATGCATCTTAAGCTGACTTAGTTCTTTCAACATGTGCAGAAAAATAACACTGTTGATTTTTAACTTTTTGGTGCTAACTTTGGGGGGCTTAATCTTAGAGGGCAGGTAAAAAATGGGGCTCAACATATGTAGCTCATGGACTATGGATTATCAACCCTGAAATTAAATCACATAAGATACATATTACTTGAAGTATTCAGATACAATCTGCTCTATAAATCTATAAATGACATCATCTCCAAACATTTGCCGTTTTTGTTGTTCCTTTATATCACAACAAATCACTTTGCATAAATGACTATTACAATTGTGTACCTTTAGAAAATACCTCAGCACCTCTTTCTTGTTAAAGTACCATGTCATTCCCCCCGCACACACACACATCCCCCGGGTTTATCGTTACTGAAAAGCAATGGAAATACTTTTCAGTCTTTATGCAAAAAAAAGAAAAGAAAGGGGAAAAAAGCCTATAAAAGAACATGGCTGTTTGAATTAGTAGCAATTCACATAAAATCTGAGATACTCCCAATCATTTAAAAAGCTCCACTGTCCTACTAAATAGATGATTCATGAAGAAAACATTCATTTGGGGATACAGTATATTAAACTCTGTTATAGTCAGTCTGTCTAATACTGGTTCCTTTGTATTATAAGGCAAAATATGAATGAATATCTTTAAGTATGTTCTGTTGCAGTTCCTACTAAACATGACAATGCATATGGTGGAAACTGAAATTACTATCTCTGCCGAAACTATCTTTCCCGTTTGTTGATTTTTAACTTTTTGGTGCTGACTTTTGGAGGCTTAATCTTTTTATGGAGTAGATTCCAGAAAAGAGGGGAGGTTAGTTGAAGATAATAACAAAGGTTTATTCCTATGAGGTGGGATACTCTGTTATTGGGCTTCATCCAGTCTTTGCAGTTAGACTTTGCAGAGTTTATGTAATAAAGCTAAACCTCTGCCTTAAATCTAGTCCAGGAAGTCTTGTAAATTTTGATCACATTTGGACACCATTGGATACAAACCATTCTGGGGCTGTTCCATTTGAGGAAGGATATTCTTCAATTTGGGGAAAGGATATTCTTCAATTTCTTCAATTTGACTCTAATCACAGGTGCCAAGCTTTCTATTAATTTTATGGTGTATTTTTCCAATAGTCTTTAATGATATGGAAGAAATATTTCTAATCAATTTAGCCATAAGGTTTATTGAGGTTGATCTATTGCCAATAATAAAATATTTGGACCTCTCAGAGAGAGGGGGGAGGAAGAGGAGGAGGAGGAAGAGCGAGTAAGTAAGTCAGTTATCATTTCAGTACTTAGTGGATGCTAGAACTAATAATATATAATAAATTAATTGTACCTATTGGTACATCCAGTGTCTCCATTTGCTTTCCAGCTTTATTACTCAAAATTCAGTTAATTCTTGAATTATTTTACACCTTCTATAGTATATGTGAAACATATGAACCACCATGGATTGTTTAGGAAATTTAGATTTAGTTGTGGGGTGATTATTCATGCATCTTCCATATAAATCATCTCTTCAAAAATAATTCATAGCATTTCTGTGGACTCCATTGAAGTGATTAGACCTTGTATCAATAAAGCAGTTTAAAATTTATTACTCTATACTGATTACTGAGTATACTGAGTAATTTATTACTCTATACTGATTACTCTGTACTCTATACTGATTTTTTAAAAGATCCAGTCTATGACATTTTATAGATGGGTGGTTTTAGTAGTCAGCAGGTTTTTCAACATGAAAATTGCTCTGTGGCATTAATGTAAGAGAATGTTGAAACATTAGTTTATTGAAATGAAAATAATTACATTCTTTTCTTACGGGTATTATAAATAGATTTGAAAATAGTAACAGTCTTAGTCTGTTCCTTTCGAATGTTCCTTTGAAATTCTTTAAAACAAATGATTCATCAAATAAGCAAGAGCAAAGGAAGAATATGCCAATTTGTAGAATTTGACTCCTCCTAATCAGAGCAAGGCTGCAGGATGTTGAGTTCCTGCCCTCCACCTGATTAAAGCCAAATGCACTGTGAAATGGCCTGGACTAAGAGGAAGCGCCAAACACTTCACAGTTGGGGGCAGAACAGCAAAAGAATAGAAAATACCCCCTTTACCTTTGTTATTTTTCTGGCTTTCACAGATAAGCACTTATTTCCTATAGTATTTGGACCTTAAAGAAACTGTGTGTAAGATAAGATAGAATTTTAAGTACCGGATCTTGCCAATTTTTTTCAAAAAATCCCCTAATATTGCAGCTAATTTCTGAATAGCCAAAATTTTGTTCTTCTTCATTGCTGCCTATGTTCCATTTTATTTGGTTTCTTTTTCAGTGGTGACTGTAAATGCCAAGCAGTTGGAAGGCAATCTTATCTGTCTTTTTTTCAGGTCATAACTTTTGTATAAAAGGCAGATTTAAACTAATTTGCCACCTGGATCATTCTGGTATTCCCATTTCACTTTAGAATTCTTTTACAGTTTGTTTTATTCAAACTTTTTTTCCAATGAAGTTGTACTAATTTCTAGTCTTTTCTTTAGTCCATGTAAATTTTACATAATTCTATTGACCTGAAGAATTCTCCCTTAAAGGCTTCTTTTCATGTTTGATAAGTTTTTCTTCAGGAAGGAATGATTTGTTAATATTTTTCTGTTTGTTTTTTCAAAGTGTATTCTTAAAAATTAGTTAGGGTTTATCTTGGTACATCTGTTTTAAACAATTTAAGGTGAAAATTATGTTTAGAATTTGCATATAGATTGCATATGTCTATGAGAGTACAGTGTACAATATCCTGGCAATCTTGTTTTGAAAAGGTAGCCGAAAAGAATAGTTTGGTGTGATATAATACATTGTTCTTTCATTAACAGAAATCCAGATTTCTTGTAGTTACCTGGAACTACTCACAATCTTTTTAAATCTTATTTATATTATAATATATTTTTGTTGATTATATTCTATTGCCAGTATTCTTTACTTAGTTGACCATCTGAAAAGAATGGTGTTTGAGAATCATAATCATAAGAAACAATTAAATTAGCAAAGAAAACTCAGTGAAGTATTTTATTTTTATTTAGAATGACAATATTTTTTAATATAAATTTTATTTGGGTTTTCACAAAAACGTAATAAAAATAAACATCTTTTTTGAGAATAGCATGATCCCGGGTTATCACTTCTTCATACAGACACAAACTCAATTTCATATTCATTTTTGTGTTCCATTCCAGTGATCTTATTATTTTTAACATTTTCTCCATAATTTTTCCCCTCCCTTGGTTTCTCAACTTATTTTCAATTATCTCATATCTAAATTCAATTATAATATTTTTCTAAAGTTTCAATTCTTTCCAATCATTATATTTATACTTTTGTCAATTTTCAATTTCCTATTATTTTTTCTCATGAAACAAATTTTCCCTGTAGTTACTAATTGGAGTATGACACCTTGATATCTTTTAATTTTATCCATTCAAATATTATTTAAACTTGCTATTTATGCCTTAAAATTATAACATTCAACTATAGTACATAACTTCCAATCAAATTCTGCTTGGTACATTCTTAAAGTACTATGTTCTTAAATATTATGTATATAACAATAGTAAATAAAACATTCCATTCCAATTCAATTCTATCATTAATATTAATTAGAATCTTAACATCTTTAACATTTCTTTTCAATTGAATATCATACTTCCTTTGAACACTTATAAACTTTCCATAATTAATTCTTTTTTTCATTATTTCTCTTCACTTATATTTTTATAAATCATTAATAATAATAAAATGTCCATCCTTTCCTAATTTCATTCTCTCATTCACTTATTTCATTTATTTATTAACAACATTCCACTGTATTACAAGAAGTATTTTATCGCTTATTTAATCATACATTGTTTCATATTTTCTAAAATTATTCTATTTCTAATATAGCAATACTATCTTATGTAACTTTGCAGAATCCCTTTTCAATTAAATTTTCACCCATTATCTCTAAATAGGCTTATACTTTCAATCCTTATTCATTTTCCCTGTTTCTCTATATCTTGTTTCTTTATTAGCTTATTTTCCTTTCCTTCTTCCCCTATTCTCTCCCTCCCCTTTTGTCACCTTGTCTCTCTACTTCTAATTCTTCTTCTGTTGATCTCTCTTCTGTTGCTTCCTAATATTGTAATTATTTTTCAAACTATTCTTTTTTTGTTTTTTTTTTTCAAATCTTAAACTTTTCACTGTCTTTTCCCCCCTTTCCTTTTCTTCGCCCACATAAAATTGCTTGATCATTTAGATGACTTCTTCTTTGTCCCAACCTTCTTATTCTACAAGCATTTCTTGTTGTTTTCATAGTTCCAGATCTCCATTTCTTAAAATTGAAATATGAAGCCAAAAGAACCTCTTCCTTCTTGCCGCATCTGCTTTCTGTTTTTTAAGTTCCATTTTCAATTCTTCTAAAAGTGATGCCATTTAAAACACTTTTTAAACAACCACCTGATTGATTTTAGTCATCTAAATCCAAAGCCAAAATCCAAAAATCACCAAGTAATCCAAATAATCCAAAGCTGCTTTTTTTTGCTTCTTTTTTCCACTGCTCTTCTGGGTTCTATATTTTGTTACAAAATTTCAGTTAGAATGTATCTTTAGGAATTTGTTAAGCTTTCACTGTAAGTTCCTTTTAGTTCCAGGCAGTCTCCTCCATTTTTCCAAAACCCGCTCTTTTATTCTTTCCTCTTTTATCCTCTTTTATTCGTTTTTGAGTATCCAAAGTCTTTATTATCCCTTTGACATTTATTTTTCAGCTTAAATGCCTATTAATGTCAAGGTGGATTTTTGTCAGTTTCTTGCTTAAATCTTTTATCTGTCAGTATAAGGAAGGGAGGAAAAAAAAGCCAAATCCTTTCCCTTCCCTCTCTCATTCACCGCTTCAAAGTCTTCTTTGGGAATAATGTTATTTTTATTGTTCAAATTCCAGGGTACCTTACGTTGTTGCTTTTTCAGTTTAACCTGGTCAACCAAAACTTTCTCTTCTTATCTTTCTCCTGCACATTCCTTTCTGGTTGAGTTCTTCTTTGAGGTGGCCATTTCTGACCACCGCTGCAACCACCTTCGGGAAAAGGAGTAATGGCCAGCTGAGGAGAAGAAATGAGGCTCTCCTCAACCCTGCTGGCAGTCTCCCCCCTCTTCACCACCTCTATGGGATGACTTAGCCCTGAATCCAGCCAGCTCAGGGAGCTCCAGCGGCGGGCACGGAATGAAATCGTGCACGATCATGGATTTCATTCTGTCACAAAAGAAGCTCAAACCAGAAGTCGACAACATTTTTTAAAATGATTGTAAATAGCTGGCATTTTTTACTCAGATATCATTAAATGCATCTACAATCAGAATAATTGATAATCTTAATCTGTGCTATAATAGTTGATGGTTCTTATTGCTTACTAAACTATGATGTGTATCAGTCAAATTAAGACATTAGATGAGAGACTCTGCCCTACAGAGTATTTAAAAAATACAGTCTCAGGACAATCAACTCTGAGTCCTGGTGATTTCATGAATGTGTCATATGTTCACACATGCATTTGGTGAACTTATCCCTGAATTGCTGGCTATTTCATATCCTATGACCTGAAATTTGATAATTGAAAGTTGGTAAGCTTTTGGAGAAAACTGCAAACATTGAACATAGGAACAACAGCAATTTCAGGAGTTCTTTATCATTGTGGTTAGTCCAGGGGTCTGCAACCTGAAACACTCAAATAGTCATTTGGACCCATTTCCCACAGAAAAAAAAACACCAGGACCACAAAACATAGTTGAGCGAGTAACCTTTTATGAAGCTCCTCCCACATTTCCAGGACCAGATCTACTTTCCATCTTTGTAAAGCAATTTGTAAATTGCTAAAAACATCAACCATGTAGACCACTGAGTAGCCATCCTTCCAACCAAAAGGAGTATGAGGCAAAATAATATCTCCTTTAGTAACTCAAAAAGTAGCTATCAGGTTATCAGCTAAATTTGAGGAATATTCTGTTGCCATGATTAACTTGTTTTGGTTTTCGGTGTGATGGTTGAATGCCCAATATGAAAAAAAAATCATTTTAAAAAACTGTTTTGCTAGGTCAGGTGAGACTCAAGTTCAGTGCAATCCTCAACCATAGAAGCTTGATGACTGGCTTTTAGCAAATCATTCACACTGTACCTAACCTATTTCATAGGACTGTTATGGGAAGAAGAAATGTCTTGGGCTTCTGGACAAAAGGCATGATTAAAAAATCTTAAATAATACTCTAACTCCACATTTACTCAGTTTTGCATTGTTTTAAATTGATGCTTAGCTTTTGTTCAACTGCACGATTCCTGCTCAAATTATTTGTAGGAGATGCTAAGAATGAGATGTAGATATTCATAATTGGGTTTTACTTTCCCAAAGGTTAATAAATTGTGTGTTTGTGGGGGGTTTAAAATTTTAGGTTTCAGGAAACCAGGGAATTTATTCCTATAGGCACTTAGTTTTCCCTCTTTGTATAAAAAGAAGATATAAAGCTTGCTGTTGAGGTAATTCTCCATTAGGAGAATGAGCGCATACAGGGAAACATATAGAGAGTAGTGTTGGAATAATACACACACAGTACACAGATACACTGTACAGTAAATGTAGGTTTTTTACTTCCAGAAAGGTTTAAGCAAAGTCCAAAATAAGCAATTCAAAGTCATTCACAAGTTAAATCAGTCAGTTTTCAATCCAGGGAAAATCCAAATATCAAAGTCCAGCGTCGAACACAGTTCAGTATCAGACTTACATTAAATCCAGTAATATCAGTCAATTAGTAAAAATGGAGCAACAGCAATACTTTCCAACAGAAGGAAACAAAGATACACTCACACTCTCTTCTGAGACTCAGACTAAAACTGAACAATCCAGGTTTCTGGCTCCATTTTATGGCCCTTTGAGAAACCACACCCAATTGCATGCTCTTGCATTCCCTTAAAGAGACAGTATTAAAACGTTTATCCTGGTTTATATATTTCGAACCCAAATACCTGTTAGGTGACTTATATTCCTAACACTTGCTATTTAATATGTTCTGCATATATTTGCTTGCTATTTAATACGTGCTGGAATAGCACTTTCATGCCATTCAATGACAGATATATGGAGTTTGTTTTAGTGGTTCTACAAGATACCCTGCTTTTTTTAAAAAAAAAAGCATTTAAAGCATTTAGCACAGCTGGATTTCACTATGTATGTATTTTAGAAAGTTATAATGTCACTAATCACTGACACTGCTACATTTCAAATTTTATCCGTCCTAGCTGTATTGCAGCAATGTAGAGCTGGTGAGATAATGAAAACTCAAATAAATATGTTTTATAAATGTACCTATTTTGCAAAGTATGCATTTTACAAAAACTTGACTTTTTCGGAATATTAAAATTATTATGATTCTGAAATATTTTAATAAAATCCTTTTTATATTGCTGACAATCAAATTAATTAGTGGGGGCAATAAAATAAGGAATTTATTTCTGTAAACCTAATTACGTTATATAATTTTATCTCTCAATAAAACACTTAGGATTATGTTGAATAATCTTTATCTCTCAATAAAACATTTAGGATTATGTTGAATTCAGGAATATATTGCAATCAAGGTTTATAATCATTATAGAGTTTATTTCTAGAAAATATCACACTGGCTTTTTTCATATTATTTCTGAAATGATTACTGTTAAACATTGAAATATAGATTCTGGTAGTGATTCAAAAATAAGACAAATGCCAGAAACATTTCAGGTCATTCACTGGAACTGTCAGAGATGGTTCTTGCCAAAGTTCATGACTAGCATGTAATTCTCTCATTCATAGATATTTATAGCCTTAATGTGATCTGTTATTTAAGAAGTGCTCAAAAAAGTTTTGGATATTTCTCAGGTGTCTACAGAGAGAGACATTTACAGAGTGAGAGATGCTTGGATTGTTAAACATGCTGTTTTCGCTATCCATGAATGAGAATTAAGGCTCATCATTTTCATCAGCCTAGGGACTGTAATGGGAGGGAAATAGGGAGCTTTATACAAAATTTCTTTCCAATATCCTACTGCTTTGTCTGTTTAGTTTATACTTTAAGCCCATAGTTTGCAAGGTTTTATTGATGAAAAAATACTTTTGTTCCTATGCATCCAGCCAACATTTAAGTCTAGAAGGAAAGAGGTGAAATCAGTATCATTGCATCTCAGTGTCACATGGCCCTCTCTTGAAAAAACACGTAATTTTATTATGCTTTACTTTTCTATTTCTAGCCTAAGAAATTTGGAACATTTTTTAAATAAAAATCTCAGCTGTAGAAGAGCAGACAGAGTTGGGGCAGAGTTAAGAGAGTACTTAGCCCAGAATCATTACATGTCCACAAACATTCTAAATCCAGCCACCCTTAAATACCATTCACTTTTTCCATTTCCCAATTTAGTGCTTACCATGATTCTTTTGTATAGGCTTGAGCATAAACCTTCTGAATTGGAACTTATGTATGATCCTGATTGTTTGTGACTGACATTTACACTATATTATCAAATGCTTGAGTTTGGAGGTGAGGATAACTCCCCAAAACTAACCATGTTAATGAAGATAGTTTTTATTGTATCAATGTTAAAAAAAGTTCTAGAGAATAAATATTACACTGTGCAACATGGATTGGGATTTGGGACTGATGTACTTGTACTGTCATTGTCATTAATGTCATTGTAATGTCATTGTAATGTCATTGTCTCAAGGCAATAAGTCTTTTTTCTTATGGATCAAAATCAAGCTAACTGTTACAGAAAGCTTTACATCTAATTGAAACATAATAGCTTTAAATTTAAAAGAAGCCTTAAGATTGTTGGGCATTATATTATGTATGTATGTATGTATGTATGTATGTATGTATGTATGTATGTATGTATGTATGTTTGTATGTATGTATGAATGAAATACTTTCCATTTGGTAAATGTATATTTATAATATCTTCTTTACATCCAGCTTCCTTAAGCACAATTATTTGGTTAGCAAATGAATATAAGAAAGTCTGGAAATGTACAATATTCTTTTAATAACAATAATAATAGTTTAAGTGTAAATTTCTTAAGTGTAAAATAGTTTTGGATCATAAAATTTGAATAAAATTTGATTTGATACAGTTTGATTTCTATTGATTAGAGACCAATCTATAACAAACTTACTATTATCCACAACAAAAGTAATCTGTATTTTACAATAAAAAATGACAAGGCCCCACATACTAATGTTTTTTTTCAGGAAGGAGAACTGGGATCCATGAAAGAAAGAGTGTTATAAATTGACTGTATCTGAGTAACAGAATTATGTGATATAAAAGTCTCATGTTTAAGGAGACTACTGTATATACCTGTATAATCACAAGCTATGCCTTCCAGTTGGCTGAGCCATAAATTCTACTTTGCTTTTCATTTTTCATTTTTGTCTTTTTGTATCTCCTCAGATATCGTTTGATTTAGCAGAATATACGGCAGATGTTGATGGAATTGGCACTTTACGATTACTAGATGCTATTAAGACATGTGGTCTCATAAACTCTGTAAAATTCTATCAAGCCTCAACAAGTGAACTTTATGGGAAAGTGCAAGAAATACCTCAAAAGGAGACTACTCCATTTTATCCCAGATCTCCATATGGTAGGTGTATTAATCTTCATGACAAATTCAAAAGAACTCTTACAGTGTAATGCAACATCATAGATTGTGAGATTACAATCCATATTAGACATGTTACTTTTTGGTGCAGTAATTTAAAGGGTTAGCCTATTTGTTTTGAAGGACTTTGGAAAGTTAAAGTTGTGTTCAAGTTGAATTTCTGTTGATATCATTAATGTATCTGTGCAGCCAACGTACAATACTAACTGTAGATTAAAGTGGTATACTATTGTGTCTTCCTGGGGTTTTTTTGACTGAAGGTTTCCTATCCAAGCTTCTAAACACTGTCCAGATGCTGCCAGATTAAAGGCTTTTGTACAGAATGCCAAAATACAGTTTTTTTCAAAAAAAATTCTATTTTGTACAGTCATATATTTCATTTTTAATCCATTACCTTCATCTTATCTTCTTGCCATTGTTTGAATTTCATAAAGACATTTATTTTATCTACTTATAATTATTTTAATTGTAGAAATATTTATTTGTTGTTTATTGATAAACAGCATCTAGCCATTGTATGGGTATTTAATTTTTAAAAAATTTACAAGAACCGTATTTATTAGATGATTTCTGGTATCATTCATTGCTGAAAATGAACTGACATCAATATTATTTTCTATTTTTAATTGTAAATTTAAATTCATTTATTTGTGTGTTTCTTTATTTGTTTATTGCCTGCATTTATTTTTCTTTTATAAATAATTCAAGGGCAACAACTGTCCTAATGCTCCTTCCTTCCTCCTCCCATTTTCCCCACAATAATAACCCTATGAAATGTCTGGGCTGAGAGAAGGTCACCCAATTGGCTTTTGTGCCTAAGGGAAGACTAGAATTCAGTCTTCTGGTACTTAGGCCACCAGATTAACCATTACATTATATGGTATTCAAGTGATCACGTTTTTGGATCATTTGAATGGATTTTATTTTATTTTATGGCTATTGTGCACTCAGTGATGAATTAAAAGAGACTTTAAGTATGACAGCATTAAAAGAAACTGGAATTTCAAACCAACTGAAGTTAAATACTTCTATCTTACATTGTTCAAGTAAAGATTATTCCATAGTGTAGTTAAGAATTCTACCAGTTTCTTGTTCAATGCTTAAATATCAGTTATACCTATGATAGGACATGATGTCCCCCAAAATTTTTGGTGAGTGCTTTGTTCCACATCAGTTTGTGATGACAAGTAATTAAAAACATGTCTGAGGGCAGTGCTCTTATGAATTATTTAGAAATGTTTTTTATTGGCTTTTTCTTTTTGGTTTGGGTGTGTTAGTGAACATGCTAACTTTTGTAAATATTTCAGTAAATAATTACAATAATTGTTTCAGGGGCAGCCAAACTCTATGCATATTGGATTGTGGTAAATTTCAGGGAAGCCTATAACCTCTTTGCTGTGAATGGTATTCTTTTCAACCATGAGAGTCCCCGGAGAGGTAAGGAACGTGTCCAGATATTTTCATTACTACCAAAGAGAAACACATTTCTTTTTAGTTATTGTTTTTTGATAGATTCAAAAACTCTTTATAATCAAAGCTTTTGTATATGTAACCTTGAGGTTAATGTACTGTATAACAGTTCGATGGCAATTAGTTCAGAATTTATTGGATATGTTTCATAGTTATCACAATAAAACAAAATTACTATTGGTAAAATTGTGTAACCTATAAGCACCATTAAAAGAACAGAATTTTGAGACTTCTATTTCAATTCTAAAAAATTCCTATGATAAAATTCATGTCTGTCATCATGAAACCACATCTGGCCTATCCTATAGAGATTCATTATCATGGTTGTATATTTTTAATGTCACAAAATGCTTGTGCTATTTTGCTCAGAGTTCATCAATTCATAGAAAAAAATAACCAAGGTTTAGATTAACATTCATATTGATACAGAGGACATCAATAAAAATTTTCCAACTTCTTAAAAAATGTCTTTGAGGATAAATGAGAAAAGAGACAAATGAGAGAAGCCACTATTTGGGGAGTGGGCATTTAAAATGGTTAAAATAAAATGAAGTTGCTTTTCCATGCCAAATTCTTACCACTTTCACAGAGTTATATCAAAATACCATTATACACTGCAGTTCATTTATTTTTACTTTGAATTACAGATGGAAATCAGAAACATACTTTCAGGGTTTTTAAAATGTCCTCAGTTATCCCTGGAAAGCCAGACATAATCGTTTTAAAAGGAAGAGAGCAATACTATTTGTCAATGAGTTATAACTTTCAAAGCAGTCTTTTTTTGATACAGAAATTAGTATGACTATAAGATATTAAAAAAGAAAGATCCATGGTATGGTCTGGAAAAAAAAAGAAACCTGTATTTAATGCTGCTTTTGACCTATAAATGTGTCTAATTCTGAGACTACTTTCAGTAGATACTGTAATCAGATATTATGTGTATATGTAAGAACACATATGCTTATACATATACATAAACTCATATACACTGTGGATAGTCACAAATAATTTTATATGTATGTACCATGTTTCTCACATAAGGCCGGGCCTTATTTTTTTTTGACCCCCGAAAAAATGGCTAGGCTGTCTTTTCGGGGGTGACTTAATTCCTTCCCCTTGCATCCTCTGGTGGCCGGGCGGCGACAGCTTGGATGTTCAGGAGAACTTCCGCCACTGTTGCTTTCCCTTCTCCCTTGTTGCTGTGGCATAAGAGCAACACCATGGCATTTGGTGCAGCCACGTGCGGCCAGTCAGGGCCCTACAATGGAGCCCTGAGGAGACACTTGGCTTCAGGTGCTCCTATCGCCGCCTTCCAAGAGAAGGCGCTCGCCCAAGAGGATCTCTCCCGCTCTCTCTCTCTCTCTCTCTCCCCGCAAGGTCAATGTCTGTGCTGTGGCTGAGGAAGAGGAGGCCACAGGCTTCCTCCTGCTTGCTGAGAGGTGAGGAAGCTGCAGCTTTGCAGAGCAAGCGAAGCACTGCTCGCCCGGGCAAGATTTTGGAACGAGGGACAGGAGGAGGCACCCACGCACCCACAGCTCGCTTTCCCGTCTCTGCCCAGCCCGCATGACTCTGGTGTGGCCCTGGTGGGATGAGCGGAGGATCTGGCGGGGAGGCGCTCGCTGCCTTGGTGAGAGCTCTGCCGCCAGGAAGGAGGGCCAGCCTGTCAGCTGCGCTGGGCACCCCAGGCTAAGCTGACAGACAGGCCCTCCTTCCTCCTCCATTTCACATCTTTAATATGGGCCTTAATTTGGGGGGAGGGGCTTAATTTGATTTTATGCCAATAAAACATGGTGGGGCTTCCTATTGGTGGAGGCCATATTTTTGGAGAAACACGGTACGTACGTACGTATGTATGTATGTATGTATGTCTTTTTTTTCCTTGTAAATATGAACTCACTTTGAAAAATCTATGTATCTCTGCTTTTTAGCATATTAAAAGAATCCAAAAAATTAGCTTTTGTGTCAAGAGAGCTAATATGAAAAATCTACTTTTTAAATTCTGGAAACAATGCTGAAATCACTATATGACAGGCCAGTCTTATACTCTCAGCCTTAGACTTGGAAGAAAGTGAAGAAAATAAAATCTTCTAGTCCACATTTAACTGAAATAATGGATTGCAATCCATGACGTGATTGGTTTGGGACAGTAGCAATATCATTTAGATTTATATATGCCCCATAGCACTTTATAGCATTCTCTGGAAGATTTACAATGTCAGCATGATTTGCATATTGTCCCCAATAATTTGGGTCCTCATTTTACCAATCTCTGAAGGATGGAAGGCTAAGTCAACGTTGAACCCCCATCAGGGTTGAACTCCAAACTGTGGGCAGAATTTGCCTGCAATTTCTCTTAACCACTATGCTATCAGGGTTCCTCAATTATCAATAATTGACAAATACTTTGAATCTCTTCTTAATAGTACCTTCCTTTCTAGGACTTACACAATGCTTCAATCCTCTTTGATTATTTAAATTTCTGAATATCTGTTTCAAAGCCATCTCTACATTAGCAATGTTGGCCATTCTGTTGAACTAATTTATGTACACAACAGAAAAAGAAAGGAAATCTTCAGAACATTGATCAATTCAGAGATCTATAGATCTTGAATAGCTTTTCATTCTGACTCCCTTTTTATATCACTTGAAGTTATTGTAAATCAGTCAGAGACAATGATAAGCATTTCGAACATCTTAAATATTTTAAATATCTTTTTTTAATCATTTAATTTAAATTATATTTTTAAATTTATAATTTACTTTTACTCATAAAAATTAAGTATAAATAATAATTCGGTGCTATTTTTAAATAATATTGATTGTTTCTATTTATGTTAACTTTTTCCCCAAAGGTTGGAATCAAATGGAAAATATCAGCTTTTCTATATTCTAATATTACTTTAAACATGATAGTTAATGTTTGGAAAATGTATATTTGTGTTCCATGAATGAGAAATAATACATAATCTGCTTTAGTAGAGATAACATAAATTAAAATTAAAATGTTGAAATCTACTGGAAGTAAAATTTATTATCATATAAATGGACTTTCCTTTTTCTCTCTTCTGCCTATCCAGTATCATTTCCAGGTCTGCCAGGAACATAAAGCATTATCAGAACTCAGTAAAAATACTAAATGATCCCTCTGGTAATATTTAGGAGAATCCTCCATCACTGAAATTTTCCTCGAGTATATAAAAGAATCAGTTTGAAATGGTTTCTGTTTTTTAATGTAATAAATAGGCATGAACATTTTTCCTATTTTTAATGTTCCTTTGAAAAATATTGAATGTCTTTCAGTAAATTGCATTTCACTGCCTCTTTTTACTTTTTTTACCTTTAGAACTAGCTCTCTATATTAAACATTTTAAAAGGCTCATAAAGTAGCTTTTCAAGTGTCCTAAAGTTGAAAAGGAAGATAGTTTCCTGGAAAGCATTTAATCTTTTCCATTACTCTATGCAGAATTTATTGTTAGTTTAGAAGTGTTGTTAAAGTTTCAAACAAATGTTTTAATTTTTTTCATGAGAGGGAAATATTTTTTTAAATGTACTATAACATTTATTAGATATTTAATAAATGAAACCTATTTAAATAATTGTTAATATTATGTCATTTAAAGCAAGAAATATGAATACTACCATCTGAGATTGAAGTTAAAGGCTTTATGTATCTTACTGTGTATAACTGTTATTATAAAGCTTAGTTTAGAGAGCATAAAAAATAACCAAGATCAAAGACTCACTTTGAAAAATGACTTATTACTTTTTATGAGGTGTTTTTAGGACTCGCATACCAAGAGGCCAAATATCTTTACCAAGTGATACAACGAACAAAACTTTTAATTAGATATACTTTACTCTTGTCCTACGGTTGAAGGAAAAGAAGTGGATAGGGGACACAATTACACTCGTGATAGCAATGACTGTGCTGTTGGCAGTCCTGAAAGACCACATTTGGGAAAGGTTGTCATGGGGAAAAAAAAATCTATTTTGTAAGTAGGACTTGAAAATAACTTAGTGACATATAAACAGTCAATCAAATCTTAAAGCTCAAGAACTGGATCTATTCAACATCTGGTTCAGGACTACAGAAATTTTACTAATGTGGCAAAGTATTTCTAATCTTTTTGTTTATTTTTTTACATTAGTTATTTTAGGATAATTATGCCCATAATTATTTAGTTGCTTTAGATTTAGATACATTTGTATCAGATACATCAATAGTATGTGGACTGATAGTATGAACTAACATTTTTAATTTTCCCTGAAGAAGTAATGATTGCAAAATAAAAGTTGTGATTCACTCAAGTAGATCCAAGTTTCTAAAGATCACTGCAACTTATATCAGCCACAACCACACGAAACAATCAGCCGTATATTCCCCCTGATGTGCCTGCTTAGTCTCTTGTAATCCTTTCCTATCCAATCTCTCCACTCTGCAAGAGGGAAAAAAACAACATTAGGCATAGAGGAGATTGCCTAAAGAAATTGCTTTATAGGCAATCTCTCCATTTGGTGGGGAGAGGTGGGGAAATGGGTCAGACATAGGACAGTGTATATCAACTGACTGTAATGGTAAAAATGTAATTGAGAGAGAACGCACCTTGGTTGCAAAGTTATTTTTTCAGCCTTGTCGTGATTTTGAATGGCTGGTACCAAGGTTAAGCAAGGTCTACCGATATTCTGTAGTCATTTCTATGAACAGAGCCTACTTTTCTGTACAAGTCTACTTTATATAATTAACCTAGCAAATCTATATGCAAAATAATTAACTTTTCTAACCTTATGAATCAAAGTTCTCTGCCTTTAGATGGCATCATCAAGAGGATAGAACTTTACTTTGGGGGTGATTCTGCTTCAAATAATTGCAAGAAATAAAGATGATTGCTGTGCCTTCTTTAACATATACACATTTATGCACTGACAAGATTCTTCAATCGTTTGACTGATGCCCTATTTTATATTGTGTTTCTGGAAACTTCATGCTTGAAATATTGTTTTGCCTCAAATAAATTATTCCGAACACTGAAGCTTCCATCTAAGGCTGCCTTCAAAGAAAGATATTTATTGAGGAAGCAGAGCTAATGTGATTGATGTGCTGGCAATCATGTGATAAAGTACAAATACACTTAAGTGATTGAAACAAGGAGACCAGTCTGAAAAGATTGTCATAATCTGTAATTTTAGGATTAGTTATAGGGTATTTATCAGATAATTTTTAATTTTCTTATTTTGTCTCTATTTTAGGAGCCAATTTTGTAACTCGAAAGATTAGTCGTTCAGTTGCTAAGATCCATCTGGGACAATTGGAATGCTTCAGTTTGGGAAATTTAGATGCCAAGAGAGACTGGGGTCATGCCAAGGACTATGTTGAGGTATGTGATTGCTAAAATGCCTACTTTAAAACAAGGCCTTTGTGGGGCTTACTGCAATAACTTAAAAGTAAAAGTATGGCCTGAAGGCATCTGCTTCTAAATCTAGCTTTTCTCCCTGGCTGCCTGAAGAAGACATAGGATGCTACTATATGCATAACCTGAACATATAAAGAAGGTCTTCAGGTTCACATTCCTTATTTAATTCCTGTGGGAAGGAATAAAAAATAAAAAGACCTCTTCTGCCGCAACAATATATTGTTTCTTTGTTTCCTTGCGATCAGAAGATTGAAATGCAATGAATTTTTTTGAGATCTTGTCTATACTTTGGAATCTTCTTATGGTAATGAGAGAAACAAGGCTAATGTTAACCTCAGAAAATCATTCTAATTCTGATTCCGATATGGTTATATTATTGTTAATGGTTAATATTTCTTGTTGAAACCATTCAGGAAAAGTTGTCATTAACATGACCTATTGTAGAGTTCATATTTTCTTTAAAAAGTCACCTGTGCTGAATATTTTCTTTTTTACTGATCTGTTTTTATAGGATTATGAAATTATTTGAACTTCTATATTTCTTCAGTATAAGGTGTACAGCTGTATAATCAGAAGATGAATAACTTATATGATCCACATATATAGAGATCTAATTGCAAAGCTTGTCATTAAGACAATTAGGAAAGTATATTTGTTACCATATAACTTGCATTTTCATATCTAGTTATGTCAACCAAAAGAATCTGTTGTTTAGAAGTATCTATTAGAGATGTACAACATATTTTTAAAATATAATTAATAATTAAAATTAATACTGTATAAAACTTGTATAAAAAGCTGCTCAGATCAGATCTTTTCAATCTACCCCTGCTTGCTCTTCTAACTATTCTTACAAACATGACATTTGTCTATACTCTATGGGTATAAGTGATTAGATGTTAGCCATAAAATAAGCTAACCGTGATTTCTAAAAAAAACCCAACACTCTGAACATTTAAATATTTGGACACAATGTTTGAAATGATCTTATTTATGTCCTTGCTCAGGACAGAGCTAGCATGCTTAAACTCAAGTTGATAGAAAACTATGGAACAATATTTCTGTTAAAATATTATGTTCTACGCTTTGGATATTGTACCTGGAATAGGAATAAGCCTTGCAAGTAGGTTTTACCCATTAATCTGCATTAATTTAAAATGGAATTTCTAAAATCAACTGAATAACTGGCAAATGGATAATTGCCTTATGTATTGTTCCAAATTAGCCCTCATGTAACATGTGTAACAATGAATTATATTTGGTGCTGTATACAAGGGACTCAGATCCTGCATGTCTCCTTCCAGTGGAATTATTGATTTAAAACCGTTTATTCTATTTCCAGTTAAATTTAGGACTTTTTAATGTCCCAGCAGATGTTTTATGTTCTATATACTTGTAAGTCCCTTTTTATTTCTTCCATTCAATTGTATCTGATTCTCAGAGAATGCCTAGACAAATCCCTGCACTTATCCTGGCAAGGTGTGCTAGAAGTGGTTTGCCTCCTTTCCAGGACTAAGAGAAAATGACTAGCCTAAGGTCATCTCTCTTTTGTGCTTTGACTAGACTGTGCTTTGACTAGACTGAACTAGAACTTGCAGTCTTCTGGTTTCTAATCTGATGCTTTATCCACTGCACCAAACTATCTCACAAAAGCCACTCACCCAACTGAAGTGGTATAAAAGTGTTTCAAATCATTAAGTAAAGAAAATATATGCACTTAAAATGCTATAAGAAAACCAGATGAAGGAAGTTTAGTTTAATTTAAAACTATTGATATGTTTCGCTATTATAATGATCATTTTTAATGTTTTAACAATACATTGTATCTGTAATCATTGACATGTTTTTAAAAATAATTCCTGTGGTTATGATGTTAAATGCACGGCCTTGTTAAAATTTAAAAGACCTCCATTTTAATGATATGATTCCAGTTTTTAATAGTTAATTATATTACTTCTATACAGTAAGTATACAGGCAGTCCTTGAATTACAAGCACAGTTAGGATGAGAATTTCAGGTGCTAAGTGAATCTCACCCAATTTTATCACTTTTTTTTCCTTCAGTTGTTAAGCAACTGACTGTAGTCGTTACGTATATCTTCTTTATTTAGTAGCTATATCTCTAGGTGTAGTTCAGTGGAGCTCCAGAGCTTTAAAAATGGGTTTTCTAATCTCTTGACACTTATATTTATCAATATGTATTACAGATGTCTTCAGAAATTTATTTTGACTGATACACCTTTATAATCTGTGTGTTGAGAATTTCATGCTATGAGGGGAGACAGAGTTGTGAGATTTATAAAGGGCAAGCCTGGCTGCAAATAGCCCTGGTATTTTAATGAAGTATTTATACAAATGTCCCTCTTTATCCTCTTTACTGAATTGATTGAAAGCAGGGAATGAATATTTTTTCACATTGCTACATTACATGCTGGAATAAATGAAACAAGCAGTAATCTTTGGCGCTATTTGTTCATGCAAACTACCTTTTGTTGTGACGAGCTTTGATAATATTCCTTGACAAAGTTATACGAAAATTATATAGGTGGATATGTGTTAGTTGGCAATACGAGACTAAAAGTAAAAAAGTAGGCAATGGTTATTTTGACATAAATAAAGTCTCTATTTGAAAGTGTTTAATTTAGGCAAGAAAGTGATTTTCATAATAATACACAAGAGCTCTTTCTAATCCAAATCATATGGTATTCATTTGCAAAGCATTGCAGTTATGTCTACAAGTAGGTGTTACTAATAGCTTCCTTTTCTTCAAGAAAATTATATTCATCTGTTCCATAGCTCCTGTAAGATGTTGCCTTTTTTGAAAGAAACCTCCCAAATAGAAATAATGGGATTTAAAACAAAATCAAGCAAACCTCTATATCCATTTTTGTATTTGTTAGTGTGAGAAGTGTGAGAAGTGTTTAGTGTCAGAAAGCTATAAAGGCAAAAAAAAAAAAAAATTAAAATGCTTTCCTCAGAAAAACCATCTGGTTTCGTTTCCTGTGCTTCAATAACTGTATGTGAATTATTATCAAGATTACTCCCATAGTTTTCTAAGTGGTCTTGGAACACTGGTGGTCTTAAAAAACAGTTGGAATGATTGAAGAGTTAGGTTTTCTTTCAAGTATAAAATTTCCTAGTTGTGACTCCCAATTGAGAAATTAAATATTGCAGTCATATTTTGGAAGGTAACCAATTATTTTAAGATAAACCAAAATAAATCTTTAAAATGTGTCATGTACAATGCAGCAGTGTTGTCCACCTAATAGATGGATTCTTCTGATGTACTGAATCAAGCTTGCTAGATTCATCTTATATAGCATATAGTTGAAAGAGTTAAATTTATGGTCATGTACCGTAGTAACCTAAAGATGTAAAACAATGCAAAAGCATAACAGCATAACCTCAATTTATCAATTTTGTCTCCCTCCCCCCAAAATGGTTAAGTCTAAATAATCAAATTGTTTTCCAAAGAATGAAGTGCAAGTACTTAGTGAACTGTTATCCATTTTTCAGATAATATCTATCTACATATGATAACAGCCACACTTGTAAGTAGAGATTTTAGAAGATCTCATGAATACAGAATATCATTTGTGACATCACTTTTAATATTTCAGGAGACTTCAGGAATATTAAAATTTGCAAAAAGATTGAAAAAATTGGAGTGTTGGGGACCCTTCTGTTGTGAAATGTTAATATTTTATATCTTTTTGTAGACATGGGACCTTTTGCCATACTTTCTAGGTTTCACAATTGTGCATGAAACAACTGTGATTCTTCTTTGATGTCAAACAGCATTCCTCAAATCTACAGGGTATACTTAATATGCCACGTCTAGTTTTAGAACAAATACTTGAAATTTCAGCTATAGGTGTTCTGGGATATGACTTGACCTAACAAATAGTGTTAATGATCCAAAGACCGAGCAGTTGAACTTTCCAACTGGTCACCTTTGGTGGGCTTTCAACTTCTCTCAGGAGACTGGCAGCTCTGGTTAACGGAATAAATAAATGGAGAAATTTTATTGCAGTCAAACAGTGCTGCTGCATGGTTGTTCTTATTCTTGGAGCCATGGTGGTTTGTAGTTAGAATGCAGTATTGCAGGCTAATTCTGCTGACTGCCAGGGATTTGGCTCAAGGTTGACTCAGCCTTCCATGTTTTCGAGGTTGGTAAAATGAAGACCCAGATTGTGGGGAGCAATATGCTGAGTCTGTAAACTGCTTAGAGAGGGCAATAAATCATTATGGACTTGAATTTAAGTCTCAGTGCTATTGCTATAACTAGTGCCGTTTCCCTCCATTTTAGAATGCAAATAAGTGGATATCACATATAGTGTATTTTACACTATATAAATAACTATCTGCAGGGATAATTATTCAATGCAGTTCCTTTCACTCTGTCTCTTCGATGCCTGTTAGGTTTAGAATTACCTGATGCTTCCAGGTTGTTCAAAGCTAGATCAAAGCATTGAGGGGAAGGTGACATGACTGTTTCATGTTTTGAAGTTTGCTCTCTCAAGACTGTTTGGTGAGACATATGGTACTGCATATATATCTATAAGATCTGAAATAGAACCAATAGAAATCCTTGAAAAGTAAGCCATATCTTACTTCAAATTTTCACCAATGCCTAGATGCTTAGCATGCAGATCACAGGTGCTTCAGTATATATACCAGATTCCCTTTTCCCAAGTTTTATTTTTTAACAATATTTTTAATTTAAAAGCAAACATAAAAGATGGTGCATTCTAAAGCCAGGTCTCAAATGTGAACTTTGTTTTCAAGAATGTTTTTCAATGTCACATCCTGGAGGCACTCATGGGACAAAAAAATATATGCAGCCCCAGGCGCTCTTTGAAAGTTTGTCCATCTCTCCAGGAAAAAAAAGAAAGATAAAACAATTGGGATGATACTGGAATGCTTGACAGATACTGCAGAGCAATCTCACAGGTTTGCTTTATGTTAAATAAGTATTTTCCAAGAATGTCTGTGACATGCTTTCAAAACTCTGAATGTGCTAATCAATCCAAAAAAGTTGGTATGGCTGGGATCTGACTTGAAAATGAACAAGAAAAGGAACTAGAAATAAAAATGACAATGTTATATGTAGTTGATATTTTTAAAACGGGCAGATTTAATCCTTCCAATCCAAAAATTGTCAGTGTAACATATATAAATATTGAAACATATATAAATCTCCATATATAAATATTGAAATAGATTACACAGTTCTCATTACCACATAATATATACTGTTTTGATTATTTGGGGTGAGAGGGGGTTTATCCTACCTTGCTGAAATCAAAACGGCATGCATATTTTCCACCTCCTTTTTTTCCCCAGAACAGCTTTGTAAGGTACATTCAATTTAATGAGAATGACTAGTATAAATTCACCCCACCAGTTTTCATGTCCAAGGGAGCACGCAAATGCATGGTTGCCCACAGCAGGAGTTTAATTCAAATTGCAGCTTCCTATAGGAGAAGAGTAGGCAGAACTGGGCAGTGGAGTTAAACACATTATCTACTTAGAGTCGTTGCATTCCCACTAGCACTCCAAATCCAACCCTCCTGAATTCCATTGACCTTTATTTGGCACCAATTTGATGTTGAACTTTAATTGACCAGATTATTGAATAAATATTCTACGATGCAATGTACATATCCTGATTCTTTGTGCCAACATTTCCTTTATCTTTACTTAATTATCTTATTAGTAACCTTAGATTTTGACTGTACTCAGAGATACCTTGGCTGAAGTCAGAAGTGGATTTTCCCCATATTTTTCAAAACATTACTGTATCACAGCCATGCCCTCAGAAACTAATTTGTTTTTAAGATTCACCCTCTGCCTTTAAAAATGTTTTTTTTAATCCCTGGTTTAAATTAATATATTGAGTGGGAAGTACACTTTAGGCATATTTTAACTGCTGTTATTGACTTAATTCTTTAAGCAGTGTGTTTATTCATTCTTCCTGTACAGATAATGTGCATTATGTACATTTGGCATTTTTGCATTTGACATCCTAAGATTCTTATAGAGAAGAATCTTACCTGCTAGAATGGCAAACCCACTAATATGAAAAAGGATTTGAAATTTATTTGATTAAGGTGCAGATTACTTTTGTAATTTAAAGAAAAAAATCCTAAAAACATTCAAGAACATCTTAAAATTCAATATATTTAATATGTTAAATCAACAATATTGCATTCAACTGGTAGATATTTGATCATATGTTACATAACTTGTAACATACGCATCATTAGCCCTTGCAGATATTGTAAAGAAAACTGGAGCAAAGCTTAGTAATAGTGAAAGCAGCAATAATCTTGTAGCTCCTTATTCTAAGCTATCATTCACCACAGTGACTTATTTACAGTATGCTGAGCTCCTTTTATTAGTAGATGCAACCTTTCCCATTTTAAATCATATTTTCTGAGTGTGTTTATACTGGTTTTATGTATTGAGTTTTGAAGGTCAAAGAACTTACTCAACAATTATAGTAACTCCTTTCTCTCATTTTGGATCACAGTCTATCCTTGTGTTACTTGCATCACTGTACAATTAAATGCACTTTTATGAAACATTTTACCAGTTCTTCTAAAAAGTATAATAGCGTCCAGACCACTGATTTATTTATTTAAACAATGTAAATGCCTTCCCATCTCACAAAAGTGACTCTGGGAGGCATACAAGGTAAAGCGTGCGCACACGCACATACACACACACACATAAATTTAACAAACCAACGTCTGAGGTCACAATAACAATCCTATCTCATAAGAAGGCAACATTAACCAACAAAACTTCCCTAACCATATGGGCCATTTGATTCTATGTTCAGTTGAGATTGTTAATAGACTGGAATATGCTGAATTCCTAGTCACCAATTAAACTTTAAGTTTATTTACTGAATATTTATCTTGTTATAATGTTATCTTCAGATTTTGGTTTCGTTTGGCCTTTGCAGGAGGTTAGAGCACATCTCTGTGATTTCTGCTATTAAAACTACTAGTTTCCATCCAAATACTTCATATTTGGTTACGATGGTTGGTTTTATGGATGAAAATGGAAACAGGTAGAGGATTTTTACAAGCAGTTGCTTTCTTTCCCATCTTTCTAAACTCAAAAAAATCTTGAAAAACTGAGTAAAATAAGACTGCAAATAATTCAGATGTGATACCAATTAACTTTGATGGTCCAATCTCAGCATGTGGTGAGCAGGGAGCACATCAGATTACCCATTCTTGTCTCATGTTATCAAAACATCAGTATTCACTATGCATATAATGAATCAATCAGGTATGACCATAACAACTAAAACATTAAAGGCATGATTTTACTGTTTTCTATTTTTAAAATTAAAGTTGTATTATTTTAACTTCTGTTATTTTTCATTATGATGTTATAATTATGTAGCTTGCCTTGAGAAGTTTTTAAGCTTAAATACAGCCTTAAAAAGATTTTAAATAAATGCTGGCATATTGCCATATTGGTTTGGTTGGTTAATACCTAATATGATTATGATTGTTACTTCATTTAGATGAATAGTGGAAGTTTGGTTACACTATTTCTTATAGGCTGACAGTTTGGACGCATTGTTTATTTGCTTATTCATCAAAAATGAGTTTGACTGGGATGAAGGAAGACCTGTTATCATAGGACATCCATTTAAATTAGATTGGCAGACAATAGAACATCCTCTCTAATGAAAACAACTCATTGGGGAAAACATCAACCATGTTTCTTTGCATTTTACTGAATACAGATGATAACTATGATTAACCCAAATGAGTGGCTGGGGATTTATTGTTTTCTTAGAGATAAGACCTGCATTTCCTTCATTGGCACTTCTGGCAAATAGCTTGAACTCTGTTAAATGCGTACAGCATTGTTTAATATCATGCCTTCAGTCTTTTACTAAGGATTCTTTTTTTAAAAAGTCTTGTTGCCTTCTATTACAATTGTCTGAACTGTTTGTCATTTGAGCCATAGAAATTTGGAGGTCCTTTCTTTTTATCATGCACTCTGCGTCCAACAGTGCTTTTTCTGTTCCATGGCTTGCCCTTCTCCCCAAAGCTGAAATAAATCAAAGTTGGTTGAGACTCAGTCGCAATAAATCAAGACCTGTCCAAAACTGGAGCCTGCCCAGTCAAAATGTCATAGTTTGGCTTTCACTGAGGATTAATTAAAGGGTTGATATAAAGCCCAGATGTGCTTCAGGAGAGTAACAAAATGCCTGGTGATGACCATACTAAAAATCAAGGCTTCTCATGAATCTGCCCACCCAAGTGATGAAGATTTTTGAAAAAAAGAAAAGTGGGAGAAAACCCGAATCAGGTGTGTTCTTAGATTTTTCTTTTTTAAATATCTGTTTTGAAAACAAGAGAAGCTCAGTGCTGCAGCTTTTCTGGAAAAATAATGTTTTTGTAGCTGTGTAAAACAGCAATAGAAGCAAATTTCATGTTTAGCAGCTGCCTTAATTGGGATGGAAAGGAAACTTATATAACACATAATCCTAAATCTTTCCTGTAAAAAGATTGTATTGCTGCTTCAAGACAGTTTTTCAAAATTCAAGACATTTACTTATTCATTATATATATCTCCTTTTCGTAACAAATGAATGTATATCTCATTCACTGTATAAATTACATAATTTACAAAATATATCTATTTGAAGTCTTCATACTTCCCACAAGTGAAGGACTGTTTTAAAATGTTAATTAAAATTTGATTATTTTTATTTTTTAGTTGAGTCATCCATTCCACCAATTTTAATATTAAGAACTTAGTTATAAAATGCTATTGTTTTCTCCTGTTAAAATCACCTTTTTCTCTTGTCTGAAATTTTCCATAGTTAATTGATTGAGATGGCAGCAATAGAAATTGAATAAACAAATAAAATCAAGTTAAATATTTTGTATTGTTTGCTCAATCTCTTGAAGACAATTATAAATAATTTTTCTATGCCTCAACGGCCTTGCAAGTTATTTCTCTTTTACATAGATCTTAGATCAATTTCAAGGGATGCGGTGGCTCAGTGGCTAAGATGCTGAGTTTATCCATCAGAAAGGTCGGCAATTTGGCAGTTTGAATCCCTAGCGCCGCGTAAGGGAGTGAGCTCCCATTACTTGTCTCAGCTTCTGCCAACCTAGCAGTTTGAAAGCAGGTAAAAATGCAAGTAGAAAAAGAGGGACCACTTTGGTGGGAAGGTAACAGTGTTCCGTGAGCCTTTGGTGTTTAGTCATGCTGGCCACATGACCATGGAGACATTTTTGGACAGTGCTGGCTCTTTGGCTTTGTAATGGAGATGAGCACTGCCCTAGAGTCAGAAATGACTAGTACATATGTGTGAGTGAAACCTTTACCTTTACCTAGATCAATTTATGGACAGCCCCCCTTTCTCTAAACCCAAACTTAGAAGCAACTCAGACCAACTAGTTAATATTTCCTATCACTGCAAACTTAACTATCTGTTAATAGATAGAACTAATGAAATGAGGAAAGAAAATCATACATTGGAATATCCAGCATCCCATTCTGAAATTAAAATGGGGGGGGGGGGNAATTAAAAGGGGGGGGGGGGGACATTAAACAAAAATAAATGAATAAAAAAATTGAATGAAAACTTGAATAACTTCAACAACAATTGAAATTATAGTAGTCATAAGGAATTATAGAATTGTTGAGTATAAGAATAAAGGGAAACCAGCACACATTTGCCACTGTTATCCAGGGTCAGGACAGATTGGTGTTCCTCCTGGTCACCAGTCAAGAACAATTCACATATTTAAGAAGATGTAAGTCTTTTGGGCTATAATGTGAAGTTCAGAAATCAAATTCTCTAGTTATTTTTTTTAATCTGAAGATGGGATCTAGCAAAATGTTACTTAAAATGGAGATGTCTTAGGGTGCCCTGTTTGAAATTCTAGCATTCTTTGGCATATGAGTAAATATAAAAATAGCTCTATGAAAATGGTATTTTGTACATTCTAAATTTTTGAAGCTCTATTTCACTGTAAATTCATAGAAACTTCCTAAAACTTTTGAGAGTAAGACAGCTTCTGTGGTTGCTTACTAACCAATAAAAGCATGTATGCATGTCAAAATAACATAAAAGAAAAGAAAAACAAAAAATTGCCCGGGGGGGGGGAAACCTTTTGATTTTTATAAAATCTTTTGAGCAAGCAAAAAGCTAACAAGAGTTTCATAGAACAATAGTTGGAAAATTCAAACAGTGTTTTCCTCTAGATTGACAGACTATTCTCGGCTAACTTAGGTGCTTAACAAGACAAGAAGAAGAAGAAAATACGCCTTTATATTTATAGTAACTTAAATTATAATCAATGACTGTAACCATGACCTACAGTGTTTATAGCCTAAAAAAATTCTGATGTATTTGACAATAGAGCAAGCTTGTAGCAGTGCTTGAAGTGAGAATACTTCAGCATCAAGTGGCCAATTTCAGCTTTTAAGAAAAGTTTTGTTAGAGGGAAACAAACGTGGGATATATTGTATCTAACAAAAAAGAGAATCAATCAAGCCCTTTAGATGAGAATGACAACCAGAAAACAAGTTATAGAAGATACTTTACCTCACTGATATTTAAAATTATTCTTCCAAAAGAAATGGGCTTAAATCTCTAGAGAAGGTTTTGGCTCAACAGGAAATGAGAGTCTGATGGCTTGAAGAACACGGGATACAATTGCTACCACCAGGGGAACAAAGAGAAAAATTATACTGGATAATCCCCTATTAATGTATGCCAACTGGACTCACTGACATAAAATATGCTTTCTACAGGACCGAGGATCAAGGATATGATGATATGACTCATCAAGCCTATGGGAGGAATCTCTTCTTATTCATCCATGTGTGAGTAATGCTAGGAGCAGCTACAACAAAATCACACTGGATTCTACAAAGGAAACCAAAGAACTTAGGAGCTCAGGTGCTATTGTCATCAATCTTTCTAGCCCAAGGAAAATGTTCAAAAAGAAGAATAACATTTGAGTGACTACCTATAGAAGCAAAAATATTTGTTTATGGGTCGTTGAACTACATTACCTGGATGATGATCACATGATGGATTGTACCTCATTTAGGCCCAAATGAATGATTGGTCAAATCATGTAATGAGAAAAACTTAAAATAATTCCACATGCTTGGAAGTAGAAACTTGGATATAAGAAATTTGGCTCTACAAGAGTAAATAACTCAATAGGAATGTATTAATTTAATGAAAGTCAGGTGGAACATTAACTCAACATTATGTTTATGATATTTGTTGTTGATGTGATAATACTCATTTAGCTTGAATTCTTATTATATGAAGAGAATTGTGATATAATAGATATACAGAAAATTATTCTAGCAAGAATATACTTGTGATTGAAATACAGGAATTCTGTATTCTATTTCTGTCAACCACTCAGCTGAGGAGTGAATATGAGTGATATTTTTCTAAAAATAAATTGCAGATCTTTCAAAGAGGCATGAAGTAGTATTGATGGGGGATTTTAAAGCCTCCCATTTATCTTGGGAGACAAACTCAACAAGCATCATCCTTCCAGGAAATTCCTGATCTGTCTCACTGACATTTGCCTCTTCAGTAGGTGAAAGAAGGCATGAGGCCATCAGCTATTTATGTCCTTTTAACTAGGACTTAATGCTAACAAGGAAGTACAGGTAGTCCTCAACTTACAACCACAACTGAGCCCAAAATTTCTGTTGTTAAGTGAGACATTTGTTAAGTTAGTTTTGCCCCATTTTACAACCTTTCCTGCTCTGTTGTTAAGAATCATTGCAGTTTATAATTAACCCAGTTGTTATAACAACCCAGTTGTCAGGTAAATCTGGCTTCTCCGTTGACTTTGCTTGTCAGAAGGTTGCAAAAGTTGATCACGTGACCTTGGGGCATAGCAAAGGTCATAAATATGAACCAGTGGTCAAGTATCTGAATTTCAGTCACATGATTATGGGGATGCTACAAAGGTTGTAATTGTGAAAAATGGTCATAAGTCACATTTTTCAGTATCATTGCAACTTTGAATGGTCACTAAACGAACTGTTGTAAGTCAAGGAGTACCTATATAGACAAATGAAAGTAAAGTACACTTTTGGGATAAATGACCAAGTAATGTTGAAGCTCTTACTTTTTAAGAATTTTCAGGAGAAATTGAAGATGAGTATAGAGTGAAATTCAGGAAAGTGGATTTTAATTAGTGCAGAAAAATTATAAAAAGAATTTCAAGGCAAGAGAAAATAACCCAAAAGAAAAACCCACAAGCAAACAAAGTAAAAAGTTTTCAGGTTGAAAAAGAGGTTACATTGAAGAAGCTTTTATAGGAAATAACAAAAGACAGGTTGGTGTGGATTTTACAAATTAAAATTCTTTAAAATTAGGTTTTCTGATTTGATCTTTATGTTCAAAATAAAAAGCAAATAAAACAATATGTCACCAATAACAAAGACAAGGTAGTAGTCACTAATAACAAAGACAAGGTAGCTACTCATTTTTTATTCTATTTTGATCCTTATTCTGCTTCAGAAAGCAGGTTGTTTTATTTGACAAGTTGATATAAAAAAATGCTGGATTCAGGTTGGCAGAAGCGAACAGAATAACTACTGATTTTGACCATAAAAAATATTGTAGAATAGATAAATATTTATTCATTGCCATCCAGGATGCAGAAGACAGAATAATATTCCTAGAATGCAGGGGTCAGATTTTGGCTAAATGTGAAGAAAAGTGTCCTATTGGGGCCAATTACTCAGGGGCCAATTACTCAGAGAGTTGTGAAATTCACAGAGTATATTCAAGCATAGTCTCAACCACCATTTGTTGGGATATTTTTGTTTAGATTCCAGCATTAAGCAGAATTTGCACTTGGGGGCCAAAATAAGTCCTTTCCAATTCTATTACTATTGAGCAATTAACAATTTGCACAGCAAATAATATTAATATCTTCGACCTTGTAAGTTGGAATCTGGCCATCATCAGAATGTAGATCAACAGAATTCAACTGTCAATTAATTGTTTATATTAGCTAATTTAACAGTGTATGAATCACTACTAAGCTGCTTTTATATTATTTCCACATTTCTGCATAGACTGAGGAAATAATATATTTGTACAGTTAATATTTGAAATTTGAAATACCTCTCATGACAGTGTTTATTTATAGCATAGTAGTATATATTGCATATTGGCAAAGACTGTAATATTAGTGTTGTTTCATGTTTTAGATCGAGCAACAGTAATCACAGCTAACATGTTTAAGTGTAACTTTCGACTTGTCATCTTCTGAAATCTTACTGTTTCTATTTATCACAGTTTATCTTAAATCAGTTTTTCTCTCCTAAATAGATAACATGTTAATGTTCTGAAAATGAATTAAACCCTTCACATGAATGAAGAAAAAATGTGAAGCATTTCAAAACAAGATGATTAGCCACTGACAAGCTCAAAAGATTTTACTATCCAATATTTTTCTTTTCTTCTGGGTGGTCTGTAGCTCAAGTGCTTTAAAATACTTTCTATGCCCGTCGCCCTGTTCTGTTTAGCCTCTTTCATGTTGAGTGTTCTCCAAAGATACCATCCTTCCTAACTAGGACAACTAGCAGTGATTTCTTTAATCACTATACAGAAATGCTTTATGCTTGGACCTTGAGAGGGATGTCCATACAATCTTGACACCTTTCAGACGTGTGGATTTCAACTCCCAGGGGTTCCCAGACAGTATGGTAAGTTGAAGTCCATAGGTCTTAAAGTTGCCAAGCTTAGTCACCCTGGCTTAGAAATTATTTTTAAAGTGATTTAAACCAAAATCAAAATCAAATTTGATTAAGATATTTGAGAATGAGTATTTTTTTAAAAAAATTATCAGATATAACCCATCTGGCATCTAATGCTGTTTGTGGACAAGATTCTGTCCCAACCTTATCAGCTGAATTTTTTCTTATTGTAAGAAGAAAGATATTCTTTTTTTCTGTGTTTTTTTTTTGCCCTTGTGAATTGTCTACTCAACTGCACAGCAAGTACAAATCTCTGATCTGTAACCAGTCTTAAAGCAAGAATCAGATTGATATTTTATTAAAATACCACTGAGCAACAGAACTTCAGTTTGATTCAGTACATAGGACTTAAGATTTGACAATGTTTGACAAATGGTTTTCTGGAAATCTACATGCTTTATGAAGTTATGGGTTGGAATATACTAAATTCATGCTAAAAAACAGTGCATAGTATTTTGGTATTTAAGAAAGGCATGAAATGTGCAGCAGGAATAGTAAAGAACAATACTTTTTCTTCCTTTAGCTTGTCCTACTGAGGCTAAGATGCATCAGTTATTCTTGTGCTATCTTGCAGATTTGATCACTCCTATGTTACTCATATAAATATAGGCTTATTCATAATGCATGTTTTGCTATGTTTATTATTTATTTATATATGCATTATCTATACAATGTTTATACTACATTTGCATTGTTTTTACTTGATATAAGCTGCTCAAAGTCATTACCTAAAGTGGATACCTATATAAATAGAAGAAATACATAAGTGAATATAAAATCCTAGGTAGAGGCTAATATTTGGAATAGACTCTCTTGCTTGAGCAGGAGCTTGGGCTCGATGACCTCCAAGGTCCCTTCCAACTCTGTTATTCTATGAAATAATTATGTCTTTCATTTATAAATTACAAAGCTATTTAATAACACCTATATTCTAATTTTATTTATCTATCTATTTACCTATTTATTTATTTTCTGCCTGTATATCTGTCTGTCCATCTTATCTATCCATCCATCTATCTAACAATGTTGAAAATAAAGTATATATGAAAGTACTGCAGTAAAAGAGTTTTGAACTCAGTCATATAATTTATACTATTAATTTCCAGTGGGAGAACAAAACGAATATGTTCATCTTTTTTGTATGTTCAATAATTATTTGCATCAACTTTACCAGTTTTTAGATTACTGTAGTTTTGTTATACTAGTATTTTAAGAAAGGCTGACTATATTTCAGAAGAATTAAAAAATATTTCTTTCATATAGAAATTTTCTTAAACTGTTTAAGAAAATTCTGCTTAAAATTGGCCTTCATAGTTTTTAGCTTTGGAGAGGCAGGATGATAAATTCAGTGACTTGGAGTAGCCCCAAATGTTTGGTTTCATTAAAAAGTTCATGTGAGATGATCTAGTTTTTTACTATATTTTTAAAGATGTGACTACGGTAATTCAATTTTCATCATCAGTTTATCCCTTTGCACCCTTTCAAAATAAATTCTCCTTCATATGAATTCAATTTAGCTACAGTATGCCTTATTTACACTTTGTTTCTTTACTTTTTTTTCCAAACTACTGTTCATCTTAACTATCAAGTTTCCCAGGTGCCTCAAGTTGAGTAGTAGAAACTGATTTTAGCATGGCAAAATAATTTCCCTGCTCAATTTAGATGCAAAGTCCAATTTGTGAAAATGGCTCAAGATGCATTTTTCCCTATAAATGGATACTGAATACAGATAATTTAGTTTGCAATTGGGTTAGAAGGAGTTTGTCATTATGTTAGCTATGGTCTGCCCTTCCCTAATTTAGAATCTATGCCAGCATAAATATCATAGTTTCAGATCATGACTTTTTCCTTTTGCTAGTCTCTTAGTTATCTTGCTCTCAATTTAAGGGCTTGCTAATATAAACAAGGAAGGTAGTGTGCAACCCACTGTAAAGCAGCAAACCAGCAGTGAAAATTAAGATTGAGTTTAACAGGAAGGAGAAAAGATTGCCATCCACCTGGTTGATTAAATACAACAAAAAGGCCTCAAATGTTCATATATACTCTACTGCAGGTAAGAATTGGTGTGTCTTTCAAACAATAGTTGGAGAAAAATGTCCAGGAAATATTTAGGTATCATGCCATATAGGGCAATGATCAGAGAGCCCCAAGGTTCCCACAGTTCAACATGAAGCTACAAATATTCGTAATATAAAGCTTTTTAGATCCATACAAGCTTTCAGTTGAAATTCCAAACTGAATTGCATCCAAAACTCAGTGTTGGTGTGATATATTGCAGTTGAGGTGTAATATATTCATGTTGATATATACAAATTATAAATACAAACTACATTGAATATACAAACTACAAATGCAGTTGAGGTGTAATATATTCATATTGATATATACAAATTACCAAGTGGACCCTTGCATTTTTAACCAGTTGCAATTCCAGATTGTCTTTGAAAGCAATTCTGTGTGGACCAGATCAAGGGTGGGATGCTACCGGTTCTACGCGGCTCTATAGAACCGATAGCTCTGAAGAGCAGCAAACACCAAACCAGTTCTGTGTTTGCTGCTGTTTGCCCCACCCACCTGCCCTGGCTCTTACCTGTCCTTTATTTCCTGCTTTTTCAACCTCAGCTGCTTTGCGCAGCACAGCTGAGGTTGAAAAAGCAGGAACAAAAGAGGCTTTTGACACGCTGCACACCTGCGCGCAGTGCTTTACAGCTGTCCGGGTGGGCACAGCTTAAGGTTTTCTACATGTGCACGCAAAATGTAATCACTGAACTGGTAGTAACGCTGGTGAAATCCCACCCTTGGACAAGATATGTTATTAGTCCTACTCTTGATAGAAATATCAATAACAAATAAAATGTGAAAGTTATTTAGTTATCTATTTATTTACATTTAGGGTATGCCAATAGCCTCCCAAAGAGTCTATTGTTTGACATAGCTTTTTGCCATTTTTAATATTTAAATGCTACTAGCAATTAATATTGTAATAAAATATATAATTAAAAATATGACACAAAAGAATTTTACAAATTTCAAATTATTTCTTTTCAGTTTTTATATTTAAAACATTCAGTTCTTTTGTATTACAGTGTAGCTTATAGTGTTTCAAGTTATGACTGAATTATGACTTCTTAGAAGCTCATGAACAATTGGGAGGAAGTTTGTAACTTTTTAAAAGTGGTGAAACTTAGGTAAGGTCAGATTCACTTATGCTTTCCTTGAGCAGTCTTCCAATGAGCTGGCATAGGGGTAGGCACACTGAGGAGAAATGCCTGGAACAGATTTTGAGAGATTGCACAAACAGTAGATTTAAACATCTGCCCAAATGATCTGTCCATCACAGCGATGTTATTCATTGTGTTGTTATTAAGTATTTTAAACTTTTATTCATAGGGGATCTTGAACCAATTCATATTTCATTTTAGGGGGCAAATGGCAGTTTGACAGCCTGAGATACAGCTAATGCATCTTAGCTTGTACAGGTTTATTTTTTTGGCCCTCAGAGGCCAATCATACTTAATGTTATAAACCTTTCTATTTTTCTATTGTTATAAACCTTTCTATTTTTTAGAATTTGAACAGCAATATCTAACACACTGAAAGCTGAGCACAGAGGTCATTGCTAGCTGTATTGTTGTATGATCAGAGCTTAGATACAATACCTGTTTCCTCTTTATTCAAAAGTTTCATCAGTCCTTTCAATTAAAATGCTTTGAAGTCATTCTCTATAATTGGCAACAGCTATTCCCATCCATTTTAGCCTGAGGAGAATGGGCTTCAGAGAGAATCCATTCTGAATTCCATGGCAGAATGGAGAATATTATGACACAGCATAGTAGTGGCAAAAGTATGTAGAATGAAATAATTGATATTTAAAAAGTAAACCTATGCCTTAGTTTAGAGGCATTTCTGTTCCTCAAAATACTTAGTAATACTTTTGCACTTTTATCACTGTAGACCAACGGTCTTCAAACTTGGCAAGTATAAGACTTGTGGACTTCAACTCCCAGAATTCCTGAGATAACATGACTGGAGGATGAATTTTGGGAGTTGAAGTCCATAAGTCTTAAAGCTGTCAAGTTTGAAGACCCCTGCTGTAGACTTATATGGCTGCCGATCTCATATTGATTCTAGGCAGCACACAACTATCCATAAAAAAACAGCTAAAAACAAAAGCATGTTTATGTACTATAATTTCTTTAAACAAATGTATAATGCTGAGTTGTATTCTGGCATTTTTGTTATGGAACATTGTTCTGATTACTAAAATAACATAATTTAAAAAATTATCTAATGTTTCTCAACCTTGACAATTTTAAAATGTGTGGACTTCAACTCTCAGAATTCATAGCCAGTATGCTGGGTGTGGTATTCCGGAAGTTGAAGTTCAGACAGCTTAAATTTGCTAAGATTGATAAACACGGATCAAAGATAAATCAAACCAAAGCAGACATGATTTTATGCTAGAGTTTAAAAGGGTATTAACAAATTAAGTAGCTAGAAATTGCAAATAAAAGGCCAACATAATTGCCAGGAATGTGAGTGATTGTTGTTTTACTTCAGAAAGTGATAGATAATACCAAAAGCCACATAATAAAATATTCTTCAGTTTTAGGTTGCCACAATTAAGTTTACATAGTCCACTGTGGCATTTAAATTTAATCTCCAGGTACAGTAACCAGACAGAGTGACCTTTGCAGGAAAATGTATTGCATTCTTTTTTAGGTTGCTCTTAGTACTAAAAATAAACGCTGGCAGGATTTCAAGGGCTTTATCGTGTTGATTAAAATAGTCTGTTATTAATTAAACTGAGATGTGTAAAGTGGTAGCAGACTATTTTGTGAAATCCCAGAAACTTCAGATGACCTTGGTATAAATCTATTGTTTTCTCAAGGCAGCTGTTCTTTCACTATCTGCTTCTTGGTATTGTGAACAGATCTTATTTTAAATAAATGAAAAATAATGCACTTATATGGTGGGGGAGTTGTCGTGAAAGGTTGCTAGATGTTCCACAAAGGATCCTGATTGGAAAAGATGGTAAACATAGTCCTAATTTCACTTACTAACCACTTTGCTTATCAGCCACAATGCCAGCCCCAGTGTGGTTGCTAAATGAAGAGTATCTATGTATGTTGATATATTGAACATTTATTTTCAATATTTTAAAATTCATTCATTTTAAAATAGTGAAAAATACAGGCAAGCCATAGGATGTTATGATAGCCAATTAGCAATATTACGCTCATTCAGCAATTTACTGGATATGTGAAAACTCCAAATCAACACTCAACACTCAAAACAGAAAATCAACACTTTCCTAGATTACAGGCAAGGGGATTTTTAAGAGTAATTTATACATTCTCCCACGTCATTGTAGTGCTTTTAAAGTTGTAGCAACGTTTCAGCAGAATCTCATCTGCCATCATCAGGCTTCTCTGTATTGAGTTCGTATGTATGTACAGAAGCTTGATGATGGCAGATGAGATTCTGCTGAAACGTTGCTACAACTTATAAAAGCACTACAATGACGGGGAGAATACCTGAAGGAAGCTGAACTGCATTCATGTAAGTTACCCATGAAAACTTTTAAAAAAAAAGAAACGTGTGTGTGTGTGTGTATATATTATATGGTATTCATCTTTGTTCGGGTATTTTTCTGCATCATTATAGTTGTGCTTTTAAAGTTGTAGCAACGTTTCGGCAGAATCTCATCTGCCATCATCAGGCTTCTGTATTGTGTTCGTCTGTGAGTCAGACTTTCACAGCCCTTTCTGTTTTAAATTTGGGGCTGGCCTGCTGCTGTGCCAGAATGGTTTTTCTTCATCCTGATTGGTTGGGAGTTTTGGAGTCTTTTTCCGTGTAAGATTGAGAGTATCTTGGCAACGTTTTGACGAGGTCCCACTCGCCATCTTCAGGCTGGTGCTTTCGCTTCATGCTTCGTGTGCACAAGACTGTGTATGTATGTATGTGTGTATATATATTATATATATATATATTGATGGCAGATGAGATTCTGCTGAAACATTGCTACAACTTTAAAAGCACTACAATGACGTGGGATAATACCCGAAGGAGGCTGAACAGTACACACACAATACCTGCATATATATATTGTGTTCACAGAGGAACTCAATACAGAAGCCTGATGATGGTAGATGAGATTCTGCTGAAACGTTGCTGCAACTTTAAAAGCACAACTATAATGACGTGGGAAAATATCTGAACAAAGCTGAATACCGTCCATATATGTGTTTGTGTGTGTGTATGTAAGTATATGTATATACATACATACATAAGTATTGCATACATGCAATACACCAAGGTCTTGCAAGATTGCAGATTCTAAGGAGATTGTGGTTTATATGCAAAGTAGGTATTTTGAACTGAAAGAGAAGTAATTTTTTTCAAAGCACATAATAAAAAGCAATTGGATATATGCCTCATAAATAAATAATAGTGTAAATAGTAAAAATAACCAATATTACAAGTAGCTATCGTTAAAATCTAATTTTGAAAAAATTTCCAGATAGGATTTGAAAATGAATAAAATTTCAAACTTTTATTTTTGATTAAACAATTGAACCAAACAATTTAATAGACAATTATTTTTTGTCAATGCATAGTAGTTTTTTTATTACAACTGAAATTGACTTAAGAAAAAATACACCCTAGCATATTTTAACAATTTTTATTTAGTTCTTAAAACTTGTAATATTAATTTTAATAGTAAAATTAATCATTGAAAAAAAAATCAAATAAGTTGATTGTTTGATTATAAATAGCCAAATCATGGTACTCAAGTACCATGGACTTATTGGACTTAAATACCACTTCACAGTGCTTTTCAGTTCTCTGTAAGCGATTTACAACAATCTGGGTCCTCAGAAGGATGGAAGGCTGAGTCAATCTTGAGCTGGTTTGAATTGAACTGCCAAACTGCTGACAATCGGCAGTCAGCACAATTTGCCTGCGATACTGCGTTCTAACCACTGTACCACTAAAGCTCTTAACAAAGAATTAATTTAAAAAAACTGGAGAACTACGCTGAAACACTAAAACTACACATCTATCAAAATAGGCCAGACTAAGTCAATTTTCATCATCACTTTTTTGTTCTTAGGTGCAAAGAATATGAAGTTGTTATTCTATGGGATGGATGGATGGAAGAAGATAGATGGACAGACAGACATGAAATATACACATATAGTCACTTATACAGAGATAGAGGTAGATAGAGGTAGATAGATAGATATTGTACCTCTATAATTCATTCCAAATTGATTTTTTTAAAATATACCATATGTTATATTCACTTACAAATGCATGCAGATGTTTCTGTTTAAAACATTTTACTTATGCTTTTCCATCATCTTTCCCACTGGAAGGCTTGCTGGGCCATGCTGGCTGCTGATTCATTTGTTACATCTTGAATGATGTCTCTTGCCTCATCCCTGCTGAGGCTGAGATGAAAGCAGATGCTGTTCATTATACAATGTAATCCGAATCCTTAGATTTCAGTTTGACCTGGCAGGATTTATGTCAGTAGAACTCTGATGTTTTCTCTGCTGCACAATTATATGGAGATTTTTTTTTTTTTTGCATCTTATATTGTTTCTGAAACATGTTTTGTAAAATCAGACAGTTCTCAGACTTTCATCTGACCATCCTGATCATTTCTGAATTGTTAATTTATGCATTGTGTTTCTAAATCTATTAAAAATACCATAATGGAAATAAGTTTATTTGTTAAGTGCAAAATACATTGGAATGGTCAAAATGTTTTGCGAAGATATGTCAATTGGGATCCCAGCACAGGAGAAACTCAAACAGAACAGAATTTTGTTCCAGTAGTGGTTCTCTTTTTAATGATTTTATAACTTTTCTGAAATACTTATTTGTTAATGTTGGTTAAATTATTGATTTTCACTTTATTCTGAAATATTTGTTTAGGAGGAAAATTTCAGAATATGAGTGCAAGCCATCTTATGCCTAGAATTGTGTTGCATCTTCTAGGGTGGAAGGACATATTTTTATTCAGCTAGAATTTCAACCCTTCTATCTTACAAATGAAGGGGTAGATTTAGCCATAGTTATATGATACAATAGATATATGATAAATCAGACAGTTACAGATTATTCACAAGTACATGTGAATGTACTATTATATATTATATGTGTAATTATATAAAATTAAATATTACAATTAATTATTGTAATAGTAAGAAGCTGTATAATTGAAATCCACTTTCTCATTCAAAATAATTTATTTGGACTGTATTCTTACAGATCAATTATAAACTGCTCAAAAAAATAAAGGGAACACAAAAATAAGACATCCTAGATCTGAATGAATAAAATATTCTTATTAAATACT